>JAMPIV010011077.1:0-107500 GCA_024509875.1 Oreohelix idahoensis | reverse complement strand
AGATAGATAGATAGATAGATAGATAGATAGATAGATAGATAGATAGATAGATAGATAGATAGATAGATAGATAGATAGATAGATAGATAGATAGATAGATAAATAGATAGATAAATAGATAAATAGATAGGTAGGTAGATAGATAGATAAATAGATAAATAGATAAAAAGATAGATAGGTAGGTAGGTAAGTAGAAAGGTAGGTTTTACAAGATTGAGGTGTCGGTAAGGATTGTTTTACAAGATTGTGGTTTCGGTAAGGTTTGTTTTACAAGATTGAGGCAATATTTGCTATTGGAATTTTGTAGTTATGTTATATAATATGTGTGAAATGGACTTTAACCCTCTATTGGGCCATTTATGAAATAGTTGGAAAAAAAATTCTTGGAGTGGTTTTTGTGGCTGTCCCATGTCTGAAAAGTGGTGTGAAGGTTAATTTTGGGCAAAAAAATGTTTAGTTAGTGTTTTATGGGTATGTTGCCAATTGGCAACAAATCACCATTAAGGTTGGGAACATTTATTGTTGCCATTTGGCAACATATATCTTTTAACTATGTTTTTATGTCTAACAACATCTATTTCACCTTTTTTTACTCCCTACCTACATTTAATATTTAAACAGTAAATAGCAGACAACAAAATTTGTGAAACTTCATGAAGTTAAGTGTAATTTATACAGAAAATGCCACACATACAATGAAACATATAGTTACTGAAAAAAAAAAAAATCTTCTGTCTCGTGACTCAATCACAGCTCCACACTCATGTTTCATGAAATACTTTGAAACAGTTTGAATGTTTATTGAGGCACAAGTGTAGGTTACACTTCTCACAGACAGTTCTGGAGTACCCCTTGCATCCAGGAAGTTTGCATCTCCCTTTGTTGGTGACGGAATTGGGGCTGTGGCCAACATTGTCAGTTCTGACATGAAAAGGAGGTACATTTGCTGTTTGCCCTCTCTTCTTTTTAGCCACCAGCTGTGTCTCAGTGCTTCCTGATGGCCTTCCCCTTTTATATTTTCACTTTTTCCTGCTTTTAGGAGACACAAAGCAATCTGCAACTTGAAATCAACTAATGGTAGTCTGTCCTTTTTTTCCATACCATCCTTACACACATCTGAACAATAAGTTAGCCAAGCTTGCACCACAGAAACATCCAGGAAATGAAACAATATTCTGTGGTACCATTTCTTGGATCTAATAGGTATACGATAGAGTGCCAGCAAGGAGTCCAGCAAATCTACCCCTCCCATGAACATGTTATATTCTTTCACAGCTGCAGGGCAAGAAATGTGTATTTCCTTCTTGGCTTTTCTGTCCCATCTTCTGACTACACATTCTGGTTCAACTGCTGCATAGGTGCTTAGCAGTGTGACTGCTTTATTGTCATACCATTTGATAGCTTTCAATGTGGCTCCGTTTGTTGCTGCAGTACAAACAACAGATGACCCTCTTCCTTTCGTTTTCAGTTCCTTATCGGAACACAGATTACACCCTTTCAGCCGGTTTGCGCGGACAGTGCCAAGACATGCAATGCCTTGTTTCCAGAGGCATGCCTGCAATGCTGGCGAATTAAACCAGTTGTCAAAATATACTTTATGCCACACATTTTTAGGGATACGTTGAAGAAGTCTCAGCACGATATTAGCTGATGCTCCTAAATCAGGTTGGCCAGGACACACGTCAATTTTTCCAGTGTAAATTTCAAAATCATGAATCAAACCAGAAATGCTTGAACAAACGAAGACTTTATAGCCCCACTTTTTGGGTTTCTTTGGGTTGTACTGACGCAGAGATGATTGACCTTTGAATGGGATAACTTGCTCATCAATGCTCAGCCTTTCTGCTGGTTTGATTGAATTGAATTTCACTTTCAGAGCGTCAACTAAAGGTCTTAATTTGAACAATTTGTCGCCTTCATTGTCTTGCTGCTTGTTGTTGTCATTGCAGTGAATGTTACTTTTGATTTCTTTAAACCTCTTGTTCGTCATAGTATCAGCAACAAGTCCATAGCGCGTTGTAGAGTCCCAGTACAATTTACAACTGGGCATTCTAACAATACTCATCATAAACGCAATTCCAAAAAACTGTTCCAGTTCTGGCTGGCTCAATCTGAGAGGCTTCATGATGTTTTTCTGGATGCTGTACTTGTTTGATTCAGTGACCATATGTGCCATTGTATCATCATCAATGAATCTGCGGAAGTATTCTATTGGTTCTGAGGTAACTGATACGTGTGCCGAATCACCAGAGAAGGGCGGAGCTTCAGAAGATACATCTGAGGCTTCACGGTGTCTCCATAGCATCCGACGACGATCAAAGGTTACATCTGTGTCCTCCAGCTCTGATGCAGATGATTCTGAAAAAAAAAGAAAACAAAGATATTAATTATCTGGCAACATAAACAATCATTTATTGGTATACTGGTGTACATGTTATTATTCTGATAATAGTAATAATGATAAAAATTATTCTAATCCACATTATGGTATAAAGCGTTCCACAAGTAAGTCTCCGTCAGCCGATATTTAGTACCTGATGGACTAGGCTGAAACTGTACATAGGTTGTACACTGATGGACAAGGCTACAACTGCAGTCTGAAATAAAGTGGCCACATTAAAAAAAAAAACATCAATTAAATTCAACAAACCTGAATCGGTTGTGTCCGAGGAAGGGCCGGGTTGCCACGTGTTATCCAGGATGTCTTCAGCCTCACTGTCTGACAGCTCACTATCGCTAGAAGCCTCAGGTATTGGTCTATAGATTGTAGTCTTTTGGCTGTAAAACTTTTGAGGATCCATTGTGTTTAACTGTAAAAAAAAATTTAAAAAAAAAATGACAACATATACATTTTGTAATTCAAAAGTTTTTCATCACAAAATTGTTTAATCTCATCTGATGATACATTATGTTTTGTGATTACTGGCAATTTTAGTGGTTATCATGTGTAGTTTAGTTCTAAAAGTCAAGTCTAGATGAAGTAAATATGTTTTATTCATTTACAATATTATTAGTAATTTATACTGGTAATTCTACTATTTACATTGACCTTTTTAGGATACATAAAATTGCAAATAACAACTTTTTTTTAAATGATGAAGTTTAATCAATTATAATGAGAATAAAATACTAATGTTGTTGATTACAGAGAAATACAACATTAAATATCATTTATTAGGTAAAAAGCAACTGTTGCCAATTGGCAACATGAAGTGGTTTTTATTCCTTAATCGACTTTTGTTGCCAAATGGCAACATACCTAAAATGTAAAATAAGAGTAACTTATTTTATTTATTTATAACTATTAAAGCATTTGTTACAAAGATAAGTGGTTTAAGTTACTCAACATATTTTTTATACACCGTTTTCATAAGGAATTTTAAAAAATAATGTGAAGTAAACTCACCTCTCAATTCGATCTTGCAAACCAGCTACCATGCCTTGACAAAAGAGTGCGTGAAAAAAAAGTATTTCTCCGACAAATGAGTTACCCGGTAATTTAAAATTGGGAATGTTTCTAGAACACAATAAAACAAAAAAATTATTAATTTGAACGCATGGATGGATGAGTGGATGATAAATGAATAAATGACTGGATGGATGGATATATGAATAGATGGATAAATGGATGGATAGATGACAGATAAGATGGATGAATGGATGGATGAATGGATGGATGACTAAATGAATAGATGAAAGAATGGATGGATGACTGAGTAAATGGATGGATAATTGAATGAATGAATTGATGGATGAATGAATGAATGAAGTGATAGATGAATGAATGGATGACTAAATGTATTGATGGATGACTGAATGGATGGATGACTGAATAGTTAAATGTATTAGTAAATGGACAAGTGAATGAATGGATGGATGGATGAAGAGACGGATAGATGATCGAATGAGTGAATAAATGGATAGATGAATAATGGATGGATGATTGAATGTATGTGGATGAATAGATGGATGAATGAATGGATAAATGGCTGGGTGAATGGGTGAATGAATAGATGGATGAAATGATGCATGAATAGATGGATGAATGAATAGATGGAAAAATAAATGGATGAATGAATGGAAAGATGGATGAATGAATGGAAAGATGGATTTATGGATGTATGAATGGAAGATGGAGTGTAAGGATGGATAGAAAAATAGATGTATGGATCGATGAATGAATGGAAGTATGGATGGATAGAAGAATGAATGGATGGATAAATTATGGATGGATGAATGAATGGATGGATGAGCAGATAAATGATTGGATGAATGAATGAAAGGAAGGATAAATGGATGGATGAATGAATGGACGGATGCATGAATGGATGGAAGAGTTGATGGACAAATTGATGGATGAGTTGATGGCTAAATGGATGGATGAATGGATGGGTGAGTAGATCGATAAATGGATAAGTGGATGATGAATGGATAAATGATGAATGGAATGTGGATGAATTTGTGACAAAACGTCTGAACATGCTCTTTTGTGGGATCTCTCACACCTTCAGCCCTCCGGCAGTAACCTTTCTTTTTCATTTTTCTCACTCATTGCTTTTATTTGGCATAAATCATGCCTTTTCTTTCGTTTTTTTCACTATTTTACTCTTTATGTCTCTAACACGCCACTGCCCTATGGCAGTAATTGCTACGGGAGTAATGCGTATCTTGTTGTTTCACACTTCACTCCCAGACTGTTGTTACTCTCCGCCAGGTTTGGTGACCCGGCCAACGATAATATTTTATCGCCTAATTTGTTTGACCACCTGTGGATACGTGTCGGTCAAACATTTGACCCCATTGGAAAGCGGCTGATCGTGTTGACACAAGCTTGTATTGTGCGTACGATGAAAGAAGACAACACTGTCTGAACAGACATCTGTCTGGCGGAGGCACGCAGATAAAGGGGATCATTAGATAATCTGTCGGGATAGACATCTGGGCGGAAGACATTACGCCAGGAAAACACGGTCACAATATTGTTATTGACAGAGGTGCGCCGGAAGTCTTATGTAAAGATTTGACATCACTGTTGTAAGAGGACATGCGTGTATATTGAATTTAATATTTTCAAATACGCGTGGGATGAGTAAGGATAAACTTCACCACCCAAACAGTGCTAGATAGATTTGATTGGTTCGCCAGAATCTACAATGAAGTGATTGGAACATTCGGCGGAAACACAGCTGGGATTTGAAACTAAGGATTGTGAGATATGCTGTAGAAATCAAACAGAACAGACTGCATCGCAGCGTCAACTAAACACCTCCTACAAGCCAGAGAAAAGAGGATATGACTTATCATTCCACAACTATAAGTACCAGATCGAGTATTGGGCAACTTTGGAATTTACAAGTAAACCCGCAATTTAAATACAAGACTGGAAACTTGGGAGTTTTATCACAAGTCAGAGAGGAATTCTAACCACAGTTTTTCCAGGCCAGGAATTTGCAGAACACCAGCCATCATAGGAATTAACTCATATTTCCAGACCTAAGTGATCTCGAAGCTCTAATACAGAGCCGTGTCCATTCTAAATCTGGGCCCGGAGAAGTGTGCATTCCCAAAATTTTGGGGTAAGTGTAAACAAATTATTTACTAAATTTTACAGGTTTCTTGCTAAGTGGTTATAAACGAGGCTGGCAACCTCAACATATGAAAATAGTATATGCATGAACCACTACTGCAAGAGCTGGTGATTGTTTCTGACTAGTCGTGCGGGGAAACCCGACAGCAGAGGTGACCCCAGACTCTGACGGGTGTAAGGATGAGTAATGAGTGATGATTACATCACATGTGCCTAAAGTGTATAGAATCAAGTTTTGAGATTTATATACCTTTTTTAATTGTAATTCAGGCAGATCATTATTCATGCACGCCAGACGCAATTTTCTAGTTGACACCCAGAAGGATATTGGTGAATTTGCATCATATTCCCTGAGTAAATTGTGTGCTCGGGAATTTAATTCTTCTGAGAGGTTAACATTGGTGGGTGGAGCGCATGAAAATGGGCCTGTTAGTTTGCGGGGAACAAATGTACTCAGCAGAAGGCATTTGTTTCTTTCTATTTGTCACAGTTCGTAGTTACAAGACATCGGACTTAAGTACTGAAGTTCCTATGCCACTAGTGTGAGAGAAGAGTATCAACACTAACCGCCTACAGTGGACGAGTTCTGTGGAGAAGTGTGCTCAACACCAAAAAGAAGTGACGGAAACCACAGCTGCAGGACTCATCTGGAGCTAAGTTTTGTGTAACGGGCTGCAGCAAAAATCAAAGACATTCCAAAGCCCATTCTAAACCTCAGTGAGGAAACTTTAATTTCAATTTTCCCCCTATTTTCCATATTTATTTTCCCCATGTTAAGGACTAATTGACTATTAAATGTGTATGTTATTTTAAACTACACAATAATAGTTGATTCAGTTTATATGTACGAAAGCAAACGTATGAGCCAGTCTTTCTTGATAAATACATATATAGATATACATATAGAGCCATTACTTATAAGAGGGCATTCGTTTGATTACTCCAACTGGGGGCTTAAACGGGCCAGAATCATTGCATAACCCCTCCACAAAAGGTGACGGACCAGATAATAAGTTAACACATTTGCTCAGCCCTTAAGCAGCGTTTGTTCTTGACTTCTGGGAATATCTTGTGAACTCTCCCCTAAGGTAGAAGCGCCATTCATCTTCTATCTACATCTTTGCCAAGAGTAATCTTGCGCGAAGATAGATACCTTGGACGACCAACTTTTAGATACGCTTGCGTTGTGACCATTAGTGGACCAAAACTGCAAAGCAAGGGAGGCAATCCCGTGACAGAATTCATAGATTGATGACTGGATGAATGGATTTATTTCTGGTTGGATGAATGAATGAATAGATAGATAGATGGATGAATTAATGGGCGAATGAATGGATGGATAAATGAATTTACTAGAATGGATAAATGACTGGATTGGAAAGTGGATGACTTGATGGCTGGATGAATGGCTGGATGAATAAATGGATTAATGAATTCATGAAGTGGTGAATAAATAGATGGATTTATGATTAGATGGATTGATGGATAAATGCATGGATGGATGAATAAATGGATGAAATAATTAATGTATGGATGAATGAATTGGTGAATGGATGGATGAATTCATTGATTGTTGAATGGATCGATGAATAAATGGATGGAAGGTTGGATGGAAAAGTAGATGTATGGATGCAGTGATGAATGAAAAGATGGATTATTGGAATGACGAATGAATGGATGGATGGATGAATGAATGGAAAATTGATGAATGAATTAATTAATGGAACGATTGATAAATGATTTATGGATGGAAGGATGGTGGATGAAAAATAGATGGATAGATGAATGGATGTATTTTGTGGATATATAACTGGATATTTAAATAGATGAATGAATGAATAAATAGATGGAAGCATGCATGTATGAATGAAAGGATGAGTGGATGGATGAATGGGTGGTTGAATGGATGGAAGGATGAATGAAAGGATGAATTGATAGATGGATGAATGAAAGGAAGGAAAGATGAATGGAATGATAGGTGGATGGATAAATGGATGAATGAAGAAATGAATGGATAAATGAACGAAGGAATGGATGGATGGATGTACAAATGGATAGATGAAGAAATGAATAGATGGATGGGGTGGTGAAGGAATGGATATAAGGGTGAATGGAAGAAAGAATGAATGGATAGATGAATGGAAGGATGAATAGATGGATGCATGGATGTAAGGACGGGTGGATGGAAGGATGGAAGGAAGGAAGGATGAATGGATGAAGGTAGGGAAATATAGATGAATGGAAGGATGGATGGATGGATGGACGGACGGATGAATGGAATGATGAATGGATGGATGGAAGGATGAATGACTACATGGAGGGATGAATGAATGGATCGAAGGATGGATGTATGGAAAGATTAATGAACGGATGGAAGGTAGAATGGATGGAAGGATGAATGACTACATGGAAGGATGAAGGAATGGATCGAAGGATGGATGTATGGAAAGATGAATGAATGGATGGAAGGTAGAATGGATGGAAGGATGAATGGAAGGATGAATGAATGGAAGATATGTTGGAAGGATGAATGGATGGAAGGAAAGAATAAATGAATTGAAGAATAAATGTATGTAAGAATAGATGTGTAGAAGAATAGATGGATGGAAAAAGGATTTAAGGAAGGAAGGATGGGTGAAGTGAAGGTTTGATGGATGGAAGGATAGATGGATGGAAGAATAAGTGAATGAAAGAATTAATGGATGGAATAATAGAAGGAGGGATGGATGAATAGACGGGTTGAAGGAAGGATGGAATAAAAATGATGGATGAACAGATAGATATAGCAACAAATGCTCTCTCTCTCTCTCTCACACACACATAGTTTCAGCAAGTGGAAGACAGTTTGGCTAAAAATGCACAGATGGTACAGTGAAACAAGGACAAGATATGACAGGAATATGACATTTATATGATTTAAATGATAAGTAAGAGACGCCAAGGGATAAACAAGAGACATTACGCTAGAAATGAAAAATGGAGGACGTTGAAGATGTTGCAGACAGACGAGATAGTGCAAGTGTGTAACCCTTGACCTGTGCTCTCTCTTTTGTCACTTGGCTGTTAACTAAGCTTTTGTTACTGTTTATTTATGTTGTCTTTAGAAGATTCCATTCCCTGTGGTTCGTCCTTCATTCATTGGTGACGTCTGCGTAGTTGCGGGATGTTCTGAGAAAGATCTGCACAATCTCTTTCACAAATGTGAGTTGTTTTAGTCAAATATTTATTTATTGGGTGAGTGTTCTGCTCCTTCTTGGACAAAATCTCACTTCTCCATCTATGGGATGATCTCTCACATCTCCATCTATTATCCTTTACATCTAAATCAATCTCCATATTATCTCCCCTTTTCCATTTCTTCATTTTAAATTCTCTCTTCACAGGCTTCTGATTCCTTCTTGTTGTCATGAATACACACACACACACACACGCACGCACGCACACACACGCACGCACGCACGCACACACACGCACGCACGCACGCACGCACACATACACACACACGCACGCACGCACGCACACACACACACACACACACACACACGCACGCACGCACGCACACGCACGCACGCACGCACACACACGTATAGTTACATCCCTGAACTCCTTCTTATCATCTTCATTGTGCCTCTTCTTACAACGTATTCCTCTTCTGTACCTGTCTCTCTCTGCTACACGCTCTCTCTCTCTCTGCTACACGCTCTCTCTCTCTCTGCTACACGCTCTCTCTCTCTGCTACATGCTCTCTCTGCTATACGCTCTCTCTCTGCTACACACACTCTCTCTTTCTCTGCTATACGCTCTCTGTCTCTGCTATACGCTCTCTCTGCTATACGCTCTCTCTGCTACACACACTCTCTGCTACATGCTCTCCCTCTCTCTGCTACATACTCTCTCTCTGCTATATTATCTCTCTCTCTGCTACACGCTCTCTCTCTGATACACACACTCTCTCTCTCTCTCCCCAAAAGTAAATGCTTAACTCCCTTCCTACAGGTGACATATTTGAGTCTTCAGATTTGTCCCAGTATGTTAGGTGGCTCAAAACGTATGTTATGTTGTGGGTTACACACATATAGTTACATATAAAATGTCTGTTGTGTTAGTGTTGTGGTTTACACATGTATAGTTACATATAGAACGCCTGCTGTGTTGTGGGTTACACACATATGGTTACACATAGAACGTCTTTTGTGTTGTGAGTTACACATGCATAGTTTGATATACATCGTATGAAATATTGTTGGTTACACACGTACTGCTACATATAAAACGTCTGATGTGAATTACACACGTATAGTTTCATATAGAATATATGTTGTGTTGTTGGTTACACATGTATAGTTACATATAGAATGTCTGTTCTGCTATTGGTTACATACGTATAGTTACAGTATAGTTACACATCAACATCTGTTGTGCCTTTGGTAACATACATATAGTTACAGAACATCTGTTGTGTTGTGGATTACACACATATAGTTACATATTGAATGTCTGTTGAGTTGTGGGTTACACACGTATAGGTACACATAGAACGTCTGTTCTGTTGTGGGTTACACACATATAGTTACATATACAGCGTCTGTTGTGTTGTTGGTAACACACAGTTACACATGTAACATCTGTTGTGTTGTTGGTTACATATGTATAGTTACCAATAGATCGTCTGTTGTGTTCTTCATTACACACGTATAGTTACATATAGAATGGCTGTTGAGTTGTGGGTTACACACATATAGTTACATATAGAATGTCTGTTGAGCTGTAGGTTACACACATATATTTACATAGAAAACATATGTTGTGCTATTGGTTACACATGTATAGCTGCATATAGAACGTCTGTTGTGTTGTTGGTTACACATGTATACTTACATATAGCACGTCTGTTGTGTTGAGGATTACACACATATTATTACATATAGAACGTCTTTTGTGTTGTGGGTTAACGTGTATAGTTATATACCTCTTGTGAAGGATATTTATTCACCCTTTAAACAATAAGTTAAGTATCACTTAGAACGTATTATAGCTAAATGATGTATCATGGGGGAAGGTAACGTCGGTGATTGAGGCCTCACCCCTAAGAGACACCCTACCCAAAAGGCTTCCACGAAATTGTTCTAAATACGCCACCACTGTCCAATCTTTATCTGTGTCAATCTCCATGTTTTGTCTCTTATCTTGATGATAGTCTGTTAAAATAGCCACCTATAGATTTAACTTTCTTGCTACTATGGGGCGTCTTCCTGTTAAATATTAACATTTCTTTCAGTCATGTTTAGCCAAGAACTGTAACTCTTTATGTATCAAAAAATGCTGTCTTTTTTGTCTTTTCTTATTTTTAAAAACAAAGTATCCCGTTCAACCCCTGATGGGTTATAATTAGGACATATAGTGTAATAAATTCATGACAAAATCAGATTTCTGATATCCAAATATAGTATCTTCTTCTGCCCTCCACTCTGTCCAAATATCTCATCTCATCTCATAATCGAAACCTCTTCTCTCAAAACTAAAATTGTGTTAATCACTTTGTGTGTGACGCCCCCTTTTCAAGAAACAAGCAAACAATAAAAATAAAAAACAAACTAATACAAACAAGAAAAACAAAAACAGACAACAACAAAAAACAACCAAAAAACAAAACAACCAAAAACAACAAAACAAAACAAAGTAAAGTCTCTCACAACTGCCCGGCTGTTAACATAGTGGAAGGGGGTGAGATAGCCTGGAAGTGTCCGAGATGACATCAAATCCACCAACTATTTGTTATCATACACACAAGCACTCCATCAGACTACCCCTTACCCACCAACTATCTGCCATCATCCACTCCATCAGACTACCCCTTATCAACCAACTATTTGTTATCATCCACACAAGCACTCCATCAGACTACCCCTTATCAACCAACTATTTGTTATCATCCACACAAGCACTCCATCAGACTACCCCTTATCCACCAACTATCTGCCATCATCCACACAAGCACTCCATCAGACTACCCCTTATCAACCAACTATTTGTTATCATCCACACAAGCACTCCATCAGACTACCCCTTATCCACCAACTATCTGCCATCATCCACACAAGCACTCCATCAGACTGCCCCTTATCCACCAACTATCTGCCATCATCCACACAAGCACCCCATCAGACTATACCTTATTCTCACATCACCACTGATCCTTATATATTAATTTTAGTTCTTGTTAAATACTACATTTTGCAATTCTCTAGGTTTATCTATTCTCAACACCTGTTCCACAGTTATGGATGAATTGCATGCCTATAAATAATCTAATACTGGTTTTCTATGTTGTTCATACTTCCTATATTTTAGTAGATAATGCTGTCTGATTTTTATCTCATCCATATTGTTTATTTTTTTCTTTCATGTTGTCTAATTTTTATTTCTTTCATAATATATAATATTTATGTTGTTCATATTGTTTAAATTAAAAATAAAATTCGATATTTTGTCTAATTTTGATGACTTTTATATTAGATGATATTAATCTCATTCATATTGTCTAATTTTGATTTCTGTCATATTTTGTCATTTTAATTTATTAATTTTTTAAAATTTCACTTTTTTTCTAATGTTGAATTCTTTCATATTGTCTAATTTCATGTTCATTCGATGTGTTCCATTTTAATTTTATTCATATATGTCTAATTCTGACCTCTGTTGTTTATTGTCTAATCTTGATCTCTTTCTTCAGTTTTATTTTCATTCCCAGATTTTATATAACTTGTTTCTGTCTGTCTCAGTTCAGTCTTTTATTTTCTTTGGTAAGTCAACATTCTAAGATTCTAAATGCTGACTTTTAGTTCATTGCTCATTATATCTGTGGTTCAACATTCTAAGATTCTAAATGCTGACTTTTAGTTCATTGCTCATTATATCTGTGGTTCAACATTCTAAGATTCTAAATGCTGACTTTTAGTTCATTGCTCATTATATCTGTGGTTCAACATTCTAAGATTCTAAATGCTGACTTTTAGTTCATTGCTCATTATATCTGTGGTTCAACATTCTAAGATTCTAAATGCTGACTTTTAGTTCATTGCTCATTATCTGTGGTTCAACAACATTAACAAATGTTCAGTGCATAGAGCATTACTTTTGCTTAATCTACTTGCTTAGCCAGATATTCTTGTCCTGACATGCTAAAACTTCCTGCAGATGTCAGCGACAACTCCAGGAGACACAACCTGACAGTGACAGATGTGACGTGTTACAGAGAGAAGAAATTAAAGGAAGATCTCGCAGCAATATTGTCACTGTAAGTTTTTGTTTGAGTAAATGATTGATGTGTGAGAGATATCATATCACTAATTAAATAACGTTTGAAACAAACAACTACTAACTATTTATAGAAATGTCACTTGTCATAACTAGTTGTCACTGAAGTTTTCTGTAACAATTTGTTTGACCTGGAGAGGTTGCCAGCATCGTGCACCACTTATGACATACCTGAGACAGCATTTCTTTTGCTTCATCAGAGACCCATGGGTACTTCACTGGGTCACAGTACTTCACTGGGTCACAGTACTTCACTGGGTCATGGATACTTCACTGGGCCCATGGTACTTCACTGGGTCACAGTACTTTACTGGGTCATGGGTACTCACTGGGCCCATGGTACTTCACTGGGTCACAGTACTTCACTGGGCCCATGGTACTTCACTGGGTCACAGTACTTTACTGGGTCACAGTACTTTACTGGGTCACAGTACTTCACTGGGTCATAGTACTTCACTGGGTCATGGATACTTCACTGGGCCCATGGTACGTCACTGGGTCACAGTACTTCACTGGACCATGGGTACTTCACTGGGTCATGGGTACTTCACTGGGTCATGGGTACTTCACTGGGTCATGGGTACTTCACTGGGTCATGGGTACTTCACTGGGCCCATGGTACTTTACTGGGCCATGGGTACTTCACTGGGCCCATGGTACATCACTGGGTCATGGGTACTTCACTGGGTCATGGGTACTTCACTGGGTCATGGGTACTTCACTGGGTCCATGGTACTTCACTGGGTCATGGGTTCTTCACTGGGTCATGGGTACTTCACTGGGTCACAGTACTTCACTGGGTCATGGGTACTTCACTGGGCCCATGTTACTTCAATGGGTCATGGGTACTTCACTGGGTCATGGGTACTTCACTGGGAATGGGTATTTCACTGGGCCATGGGTATTTCACTGGGTCATGGGTACTTCACTGGGTCATGGGTATTTCACTGGGTCATGGGTACTTCACTGGGTCATGTGTACTTCAATAAGATGTCAAAATAAGTTCTAGTCTGAATAACTAGATGATGCTTCAGAGATATCTTCACAGACCAGTGGATGGGACCTAAGACGCGTCAACAGTGAGAAATGCAGTTAGCGACCCATAGCTTGACTGCTTGCATCAGGGTCAGTGAACCAGAGCTGACCAAGACCCTACTCCACCTCCAAGTGGTGGTCCTGGAAACAGGCTGCATCACTGCAGTCTGGCTGAGTGAGTAGGGATTGAAGAGGGAAAGCTAACCCGGTCCCAAAAATGCCATGCTGAAGTCGGATGTGTCGGCCAAAAGGCGCAAATATCGCAGCTGCGCTGTAAACGGACACAACGCAACCAACGTCCTTGTCAGGGCGAACGAGGAAGAAGAAGACCAGTTGATGTTTGTGAGAAATATTCACAGACTTGTTGATGTTTGAGAGATATCTTCACAGACCAGTTGATGTTTGAGAGATATCTTCACAGACCAGTTGATGTTTGAGAGATATCTTCACAGACCAGTTGATGTTTGAGAGATATCTTCACAGACCAGTTGATGTTTGAGAGATATCTTCACAGACCAGTTGATGTTTGAGAGATATCTTCACGGACTGGTTGATGTTTGAGAGATATCTTCACAGACCAGTTGATGTTTGAGAGATATCTTCACGGACTGGTTCATGTTTGAGAGATATCTTCACAGACCAGTTCTATCAACAACTGCAGAAAGAAATGGAAGACACACCTAGATATGATCTTGTTATAGTAATGGGAGACCTCAATGCGAAAGTTGGTACACACAATACATATAATGAAAGAACAATGGGGAAATGCGGCAGCGGAACAGCAAACGAAAATGGGGATAAGCTAATAAGTTTCTGTAGCATTAACAACCTGGTCATTGGAGGAACACTTTTCCCACATAAGGAAATTCACAAGTTAACATGGGAATCACCAAATGGTCGGGACAGAAACCAGATAGACCACATCATGGTTAACGGTAGATGGAGACATGCATTACAAGATGTGAAGGTAAGAAGAGGTGCAGATGTGGGAAGTGATCACCATTTAGTAGTAGCAAAACTGAAAGTGAAACTAAGAAGGGCTGGACCAACTGTAACTACACAGAAAAGATTTGACATCAGCAAATTGAAGGACCCCCTTACCAGAAAAGCTTTTGCGGCCGACATTAAGAAACGATATCAATTTGCCAAAAGCCAGGAAAAGACATTGACTGATGATAAAGACCAGAATTTCAACACCATTTCAACAGTATATAAGGAAAGTAGCAAATCATGCTTAGGATTCCAGGAAAGGAAGAAGCAAGACTGGATAACACCAGAAACACTAAACACCATAAAGATGAGAAAGGAAATGAAAAGAAAGAAAACAGAAGCGAGGTCCCCCAGGTTAAAGCAACTATATAGCGAACAGTACAGCCAGCTGGACAGGAAAGTTAAACGCCAAACCCGAGCCAACAAAAGGAATTTCCTAGACGATCTTGCAAAACAGGCAGAAGAGGCAGCACTGAGAAATGAACAAAGCACAGTATACAAAATAACTAAATTCATCAGCGGAAAACAAGGTGCAAACAATATTACATTAGTAAGAGATAAGCAAGGAAATCTCATCAAGACAGCAGAGGGACAGGAAACAAGATGGGCAGAGCACTTCAGAGAAACTCTGAACAAGGAAATACCAGAGACACAATTGAATGTTCCTGAGGCTGAAAACGATCTAGATGTAAATACAGACATTCCACGAAAAGAAGAAATCATCACAGCAATCAAAGGGTTAAAGAACGGTAAAGCTCCGGGCCATAATAACTTAAATGCAGAGCTATTTAAGACCGACCCTGAGCTAGCAGCAGAACTATTAGAACCACTATTTGCACAAGTGTGGAAAACGGGGACAACACCATCAGAGTGGAACAAAGGAATAATTGTCAAATTGCCCAAAAAGGGAGATCTTGCAGACTGCAATAATTGGAGAGGAATCACTCTTCTCTCAGTTCCCAGCAAAATACTAGACAGGATAATTATACAGAGAATTTCAAAGGCAGTAGACTACAAACTGAGGAAAGAACAAGCAGGATTTAGAAAGAACAGAAGATGTGTAGACCATATATTCACTCTCAGGAACATTATAGAGCAGTGCTCAGAATGGCAAAGACAGCTTTACATAAATTTTGTTGATTTTGAAAAGGCTTTTGACAGCATACATAGGGACAGTTTATGGAAAATACTGAGGGCTTATGGAATTCCAAGCTGCATAGTGACAATCATAAAAAGCCTCTATGCCAACTTTACGTGTAGTGTTGGGCAGAGCAACCTAACCTTCGAGGTGAAGACAGGAGTACGACAGGGATGCCCCTTATCAACCACTCTATTTTTTAACAGTCATAGACTGGGTGATGCGCCAGACAACAGAGGGCAGTCCAAGAGGAATAAGATGGACTACATTTTCTACATTGGAAGATCTGGAATATGCAGATGACATTGCACTGCTGGCACATTCACATCAACACATCCAGGAAAAAACGGATAGACTTAATAAATTTAGCCAGCAGGTGGGCTTGAACATCAATTTAAAGAAGTCTGAGGTCTGACGCTCAATGTGAGCAACCCTGAGCCCATATCAGTAAGGAATCAGCAATTGGTACAGACAGATACCTTCACATACCTAGGAAGCATAGTAACACCAGACGGTGGGGCAGGCAAAGACATCAACATCAGAATGAATAAGGCAAGAACTGCCTTCTTTAGCCTAAACAACATCTGGAAGTCCTCCCAATACAGCACAAGCACAAAATTAAGATTATACCAGAGTTGCGTGCTTTCTGTGCTTCTCTATGGTGCGGAATGCTGGAGAGTCACAGAGAAGGAAATGTCAAAATTGTCCTCTTTTCACACAACACGCCTAAGAAAAAATCACCGCATCTTTTGGCCGAATACCATCACCAACCAAGATCTCCTTACTCGTAGCAAGCAAGAGGACATGCACACCATCATAGCTGGCAGACGCTGGAGCTGGGTTGGTCATGTCCTCAGAAGAGACCCCGATGCCATCACAAGAACAGCTATGCTTTGGACCCCTGAAGGAAAGCGAAAGAGAGGCCAACCAAAAACAACTTGGCGGAGGACCGTGAAGGCTGCGATGCAAAGAATGAACCAGAGTTGGGGCACTGTATGAAGGATGGCCACCGACCGTGCAAAGTGGAATCAATTTGTTGTTGCCCTACAAGACGCCACTAGGCGTGATGGCCACTGACTGCTTTGACGGTCGGTGGTTAAGGATCGAAGAAGAAGAAGAAGATATCTGATGTCGATTCCTGTGTACCCGTCTCTGAAAGCATCAGTCAGCATAGCAGAAAACATGATACTGAACAAAGTCGGTGCAAGTACACACCCTTGTTTAACTCCATTTGAGACCGGGAAAGGCTCCGATAGCTCACCGTTTTCATGAACTCTAGCCTGCATTCCATCATGCAGTTGCTGCACTATTGTGATAAATTTCTTTGGGCAGCCGTATTTTGCCATGATCTTCCATAGACCCTCTCTAGGAATCCACACTGACTTTCAGGTAAAAGACCTTTGTCAAGATGTCCGTTGGCGATTCAAAAGGATTCTGGCGTTACGTTTTGATATAGATGTCGATTGTTACAGTCTTGATTACGCATCTTTGAGATCGTGTGGGATGGTTTCACTCTGCCATATTTGTTGGAAGATCATGTGAAGTTTCTCAATCAGAACTGTACCGCCATCTTTATAGACCTCAACAGGAATTGAATCGGAGCCGGGGGCCTTTCCACTAGAAAGTTGACGAATCGCTTTTTGAGTTTCCTCCAGAGTTGATATATCATCTAGTGCTTCATATATAGGAATTTGGGGCTGGCGTTTGATGGCTTCGTCGTTAATAGATGATGGCGGGTTCAGAATATTATTAAAATGTTCGACCCAGCGATAGAGAATTTTTTCTTTGTCTGTAATTAGTGTTTTTCCATCTGCAATCTTGTAATCGATTTTTCAATCACTTCCAGATGAGCAATAGCTCTGAAACTTGGCATTGTTGTGTCTTAAGGAGGGGAAAATGATCCTGATGATGTTGGACCATAGACCGCTTTGAGTGCATGGTACACATTTTTCAAGTCATGGCTGTCAGCAAAGCCTTGGAGCTCATCTGCTTTATTACTCAGCCATGAGTCCCGCATCTGGCGTAGTTTATGTTGGACGATTCTACGCATGTTATTAAAAGCGTCTTTCTTGGATGTAGATTTCGGATCATTTAAATATGCTTTATGGAGATGGTGTTTCTCAGCCAACATCTTCTTTATATCATCTGAGTTCTCATCAAACCAGTCATTTTTATTCTTGATGGTGAGACCCAGGATCTCTGTAGCAGTGTTGTAGATCTGCTCACTTATGGCTGCCCAATTTGTTTCCACACTTTGGCCGTCTAACGAGATATATTTGAGACGGTCTTCTAGGGTGTCAGTAAATGATTGTTTGAATTTTATTTTCTTTAGTTTGGTGACATCCAACCTTTTTTGAGTTTTCTTCCCCTGAGGGCGCCTGGCTGGTTGGATAAGAATTTTAAGTTTAGACACAATGAGGCGATGATCAGTCCAGCATTCGGCACCACACATGGACTTGGTCACCCAGACATCTTGCCTGTCCTTCTGCCTAACAATTACATAGTCAATTAGGAGCCAATGCTTTGAGCGAGGGTGCATCCAGGAGGTCCTGTTGCGGGTAGGAAGTCGAAAAATGGTGTTGGTGATAAGGAGGTCATGTTCTGCGCAAGTTTGGAGGTCATGTTCTGCGCAAGTCTGGAGGAGAAGAAGTCCATTGCTGTTACAGCGACCCACACCGTACTTTCCGATAGTACCATTCCAGGAGATGTTATCTGAGCCTACTCTTGCATTTAAAGTCACCAAGAATGATGAGCTTATCTGCTTTAGGAACTGATGCAATAACTGCATGTAGTTCTTCGTAAAACCTATCCTTGACGTCATCCTGGAATGTCATAGTTATGTGCATTCGCGCTAATGATGGTGGCATGTTCCTTCCATAAATCAGGGGGATCTTGACCGTCATGAGTCGGTCATTTATTCCCTTTGGGGACCCCGCTAACTTGCCGACAATTGCTGTTTTGATAGCAAATCCAACCTCTTCCGCTCCAATAGAATGTATAATAATAATAATAATAAATTCTTTAAGCACCAAACACGGCGCATAAAGCAGAAACCAGTGCTCTCCAGGTTGTTCGTTGTGACGCCACTCCTCTTAGCTCTTGCACATTATTTAGGCCCAACGTTCTTCCTTCTCTTATTATTGTTCTTCTGAGTGTTTCTTTTGGTCTTCCTTTTTTCCTCTTACCCTCAGGAACCCACGTGAGCGCCTGTAGTGGTATTCTGTTGTTTTGCATTCTAAGACATTTGTTCTCGAATGTATTCAGCTTGTTCTCCAATGATTTTGTTATTTTCCAACTCTCACAGCCGTATGTTAACACTGAGATAACATTTGAATTAAACAGACGAAGCTTGGTATGTATATTCAATGATCGTAATTTCCAAATGTTAGATAATCTATTGAAGGCGCTAGCTGCCAAAGCAATTCTAGTATGGATTTCTCTTGTTGTGTCACCATCCTGAGTCATTTTTACTGCCTAAATAATTGAAACTTTCAACTTTCTGTAGTTTTTCCCCGTTCAAGATGATATCAAAGGTCTCGTTAGAAAAGTTCATAGCTTTAGTTTTAGAGGCATTTATTTGGAGACCTATATTTTAACCGAGAGATGACACAAATTATTTATTGCTTCTTGGGATTGTCTTGGTGTTGAACTTAAGAATGCTACATCATCTGCGAAATCCAGGTCCCCCAGGAATTTTCCATTTGTCCATTTTATACCTAATTGTTCATTGTGGGTATAGTTTCTCATAACCCAATCAATAGCTATTCCAAAAAGTAGTGGTGACATAATACAGCCTTGTTTCACCCCTGTTTCTACTGTAAACCATTCTGTATTCCCTTTATTTGTTCTAACACAACATCTTGCATTGTCATATAGCGCTTTGATTATATTCACATATTTTGTTGGAAAACCATAGATTGTAAGTATCTTCCAC
Organism: Oreohelix idahoensis; assembly: GCA_024509875.1. Lineage (NCBI taxonomy): Eukaryota > Metazoa > Mollusca > Gastropoda > Stylommatophora > Oreohelicidae > Oreohelix > Oreohelix idahoensis. The sequence continues at coordinate 87,499 of JAMPIV010011077.1, read as the reverse complement.
AATGATGGGTGGTGTAGACTATCAAAGGCTTTTTGAAAATCGACGAAGGTGATAATAAGTGGCGATTGCCTTTCCACTGATTCTTCTATAATTGTTCTTAGTGTGAATATTTGATCAATACATGATCGTTTCGGCCTGAAACCCGCTTGTTCTTCTCTGATCTTTTCGTCAGCATGCAATTTAAGTCTTTCTAACATCATGCAACATAATAATTTTCCAGGTACTGATAATAGAGATATACCACGCCAGTTATTACAGTCTGATAGATCACCTGAAAATCTCCTTAGCCCCCAAGATATTAGAGTGAGTCATGTTTACTGTCGAGCCTGGTTCTGTTTCGGTAACAATAGCTTGTTTTACGATAGTGAATTGTTAACTCACTGATCAACCCTCCGATCCAACCGACCGATTCGAGGGTTTCGAGGTCAGTTATAGGAAAATATCTACACCACTAGATACTCTGGTGTATCTTTTATTCTATAATTTAACATAACATGGTACTATCCATCGAAATATACACATTCCTGATGTTTTTCTTTCGGCGTCTAAGGTGAGAAACGAATTTCACCTCCATCTTGGAAGGGTAGATAACTCTAAGAATGTATAACCTGCACCCTTTTTGCAAAGTTGGCCCTCGCCTGCAAGTCGAGTTTCACTTAGCGCTGCTATGTCAATGTTGTATCTGGCCAGTTCTATCCCAATCAGGGCAGTTCGCCTCTCAGGTCTGTTTGCGTTAAAGTCTTTGTCAAGGAGAGTGCGCACATTCCATGTGCCTAGAATGAGGGGGGAAAGTCTTTCCTTTCTTTTTCTTATGTGTTGCCCGCCGAAGTAGGGTACCCACCAACCGCGGTAAGCTGATTAGGTAATGGTGGAGCAGGCAATGTTTAGGGCACCTTTTCTAGCCCCTTCCTCATGCCATGGAGGTGAGCAGTGCTTTCCTAAAGAGGGCTGCTCAGTCACTCAGGGGGCTGCCGAATCCCACTACTGCTCCGATCAGTGAAAGATGACCATATGGCCTGAGCCACCTATGTGTAGGTCTGCGACTACGACTGCCAGCGTACCCACGCCTGCCACTTCACCGCTCGCCCAACGCCACAGGACTTGTTGTGAGTGGATGTGGAGGAGTGGATGAAAGAGTGACTTGCGCAGTGATTTGGTTTAAAGTGGGGAAGAGTTGCACAATTCGTCGACCTCACTCTCTCGCCTGGGTCCATCTGAATCCAGTGGCAAGACAAGTCAAGACGACTGGAGATGAAGTCAGGTGCAGCGGATGACCAGGGCTTTCTACGTGCCTCGCCGTGCTTCTTACGCTCCACAGCCCGTTGCTGGTAATCACCGTCATGCCCGTTGAGCCAATAGGTGGTTTCTTCCACGCAGTCTATCGAATCCAGTCTTCGCATGCATGGGTAGGCAGACTCTAACTCACCGAAGGTTTATAACCAGTCGGCTACCCTCACCTAGTTTAGCCAGCCTTTCAAAACCGTTTCCCGGGGGGGTGGCCGCTGTCGCTTGCTGACAGCTACGAGGAGCCACAGGTGAGAGCTGGATGCCAGGTTTGGACCAAAGGTGGCAAAGCTGCCCTGAAAAGGGCATAACAGCTCCTTCACTAGAGGTACTACCAATACCTGACATCCCTCCCCCCCCAACACCTTTATACTCACATACTCACATACATACATAGCAGACAAAAACAGAAATAAGCATAACAATCAGATATGAAAAGAAAAGACTCCAAATGAAAGAAGAGCATACTCATGTGATAATCTGCAGAAAGTAAATGTCTACGTCATCAGTCATCAGTCATCAGTGTTCAGTCATTTTCGTTTTGTCATTCCAGAAGTGTCCTCTTGCTCCTGCTGGTGCTAGCACTGGTTGCCACTGGTTACGAGATATTCCTGAGAGCCAGCAGACATGGAGTGAAGTCCAGCCGAGACATTGCTGTCGGTTTAAAGGCAGCTAAAAATGTGATGTCGTCAGACTGTGCTGGTAGTCTGAAATGTTCAACTGTCACTTCCTACATGTACAGAAACAGCGCCTATATATCAGATAGCCAAGCTGGTATCAGAGACGACCAATCTAATCATGCCCTTAATAAGGCCACACATGATTGTCTCTCAGATCTTGATATTGAACTGTCACATCCACAGGAAATCCATCCTCAAACATCTGCTGATGTCTACGTTACTATTCAACAACCAGGTCAGAACCTAGACCACCTGTCTCCACAAGTCTGTGATGTTTGTGACATGACAGTCATAAAACAGTCTGACCTGGAGTTGTCTACTGAAGCTAGATCAGAGCCTAATCCTGCCATCTCCAGCATTGACTCTAACTGGCAGGATGAAAGTCCAGGTCTGAGGGCAAAACCTGCAGCAAGTGTGTTTCCTGATATCTCAGCTTCTAAAGACTTTGGTCATAACCAGAGGGAGTATTCAGTAAAGTCATCAGTCAAGTCTCGTCGTTACACCGCAAGTATTTTAAAAAATGAAAGTTTGCCCAGGATGAAAAAAAGACATCTTAAAACCAAGTTATCAGTGCTTGCCACAGAGCAGACATTACCAAGTACAGGTAGAGACACAATCAGTTTATCTGTGTGTGTGAAATTTAAAAAAATATTTTTTACAATTTGATGATGAGAAATATCCCATTCAACCTCTGATGCGTTAATATTAGGATATATATTGTTTTCAATTCCAAATAATATGAATAATTGCCACTACAGGAAAGTGGCATCACATCTCCTGTCCCAATCATTGCAAATAGGGCAAATCAAAATTACTAAATTTGTGTGCATGTCCCAATTTAAAACAGAAACAAAAAACCAAACAAAAAAGGCAAATAAAAAAGGCAAATAAAAAGGCAAATAAAAAACAGGAAAAAAAAGATAATGAACAGCAGAAGGGGTGTACAGGTGTAGAGTGTGTGTCAACCAAAATATCTGCATTGTTTTTTTTTAAACTACAGCTCAATAACCATTAGAATTTTCTTACATTCAACGGGCAGCCAGATGGAACAAATGGATGACAGAAGTCTAATAAGGATCTTTTTCACAAAGTAAGAAACAAAATCATATACGTCAGTTTTACAGTGGAACAGAAACATAATCATATATGTGTCAGTTTGACAGTGGAACACAAACATAATCATATACATGTCAGTTTTACAGTGGAACACAAACATTTATGACGTGGGACGTCTGAGGATAAAAACTCTTCTTTAGCCACAACAACAAACAAGAGGAGCAAAATAAAACAAACATATACTACTTCTCTGTCATAATATACTTCTTCTCTTTCATAATATACTTTCAGATGTCAGCTTGAATTTGTTTAAAGAAAGTGGTAGTCAGCCTGAAGCTGTTGGTATCTCTACATAGAGAATTTGTCAAGGAATGGATTCTGGTGATGGGCCATAAGTATTTTCTCTGTTCCTCCTCATATGTTGGGCACTTTTCAGCAAATGCTTAATTGTCATTTTAATATTGCCACAGTTACTATACACTCATCAGTAGTTCCTATCTTTAACTTCTTGAATAGATAGTATCTCTGTCTGTTGTGACTTGTGCGGCATCTGAAGATTATCACTTGTTCACTTCTACAAAGCTGGAAATATACATCAATTTGCTCGTGGCCTGGATACTATGCTTCCCATTTCTGTATCTGCTTCTGATAAAACTTTTGGCTTCAGTTATCTTATGTCAGGATGAGGTAGCTTTCCACCTTCCTTTGCTAATCTGGGTCAGCCTCTGATAAAGTTATGTTTTTTGTTTTACTACACACGCCACACAGGCTAGATTATTAAATATGGGTTATCACTGTCACTGGGTAGAACATTGCAAGTGGGTGTGTGATAGGGTAGACACTCACACCACAAGGCACGTACATAAGAAGTCATTGAATCGTGTAAACGCCTGGTGACATTTAATGACGATTTATTAAGCCACGGCACAAACACGTTCACATCAATGTACAGTTTGAATTACAACACGAACACGTAGGCATTAATATAAAGTTCACAGTGAAAAATACACACTCCCCAGCGCTCAACAGACTGCACCCTCGGCAGTTAATAATATCATGGCCTATAATGTCCTCACGACTCACAAGACTGCACTCCTGGCAGTTAATAATAATAAATGGCCTAAAGTCCTCACGACTCACAAGACTGCACTCCTGGCAGTTAACAATAATAACAGCGCTATAATGACTGCACCCAGCAGTTAACAATAATATCATGGCCTATAATGTCCTCACGACTCACAAGACTGCACTCCTGGCAGTTAATAATATCATGGCCTATAATAGCTTCATAACAGCTTCACAAATCTCTATACTGCAGTTAATACATAATATGGCCTGTCCAAATCCTGGCCTTATAATACATAATAGGCTGTACACACAGCGAAAACATAAGTCGACATCAAGCACTGTACAGGCATACACTTCGAAAAACACAGGGCTGCCTTAATACTTAATGCCCCAGGACTCTACTCCTACACGGGATCACACACTAGTCCCGCCAAAAAACCCGACATGAGAATCGGCTGTTTAGAACACCGCTCTCAATAATACATGCAGCCTAGCTGCGAGCTATTCACATCGCTTAAAACAGTACAGAACAAATACATCTCAACATTTGAGATTAAACAGCGTTCACACGCTTTTCTGTACTCTATCACTCAAAAATAGAAGGAGATATTTCTATTATAAAGTTAAACAAGCCTCCGCTTAATTGAGCGCACAAGCACTGTAACTCACAATCTACCATGCCCAAAAACATATTCAGAATTACTGCCCTTTCCATAGGATCAACTCGTTACAGCCTCTTCATTGCCAGGGATGTTGTAGGCAGATATAATTCTCTGTATCACAACTCTTTTGAATTGTTGTCAGACTTTGTAGAGTTTGCTTTTAGGCCACTCATGTCTGCATTATTTTGTCTTCTCAGCACTGACATCACTGACAGTGCATCTTTGAAGAAACCTACTTATCTCTTGGTGCTTTCCTCTGTCATTAGGACTGCCACTGCAGTTTTCAAGGCCTCAGCCTCTGCTCTCAATTGAGAACTTTTCTGTTGCTACTGACAACTCTGGATTTTTGTGTGTATACCTTTACTTAAACTCAGAAAGATCTCCCACCTCCATTCTCTGTTGCATTAGTTGCTGAGCCATTTATGTATGCATGGGTCCAGGTGTTGTTTGGGTAATGTTTCTCTGTGTATTTAAGGGTTAGAGCTCTTCTTTCTGTTAGCGTCATAATGTTATTTCTCTCAATACTAGGACAGTTTTCCTGTGGTTGGAGATATGTAATACTTTTCATTTCTTCAATGGGTGTTGTCTTCACGCCTCCTGTTATGTTTCTCATGCTTGGTTTTGGAGTCTGTTAAGTTGATAAAAGTTAGACTTAGCTGCTGTTGCCTAACAAACGTATTCAAAAGCTAATAAAACAAGTTCCAGAAAGAAGAAATTTTTTTATTTAAAACACACAACAAAATAAACATGAAAATGTTTTAATCAAAATAATAATTGACCATAATCATCCATCTGTCTCATAGCTTGACATTAACATTGACAGCATAACAGTAACTGATTTCTGTTTTGGACTGTTTTCATTAACTTTGTCTGTCCATGAGGTTCTGGTTACTTTGGTTTCCTATACTACCAATCGTCTCAAGTTCCCTTTAGTCTCCCCAGTCTTCTCTTTCCCTGTGGGTTCCAGTCAGTGGCATGTCTGGCTATCTTGTGTTTTTTTTTCAGTGAAGTGAAGTCCTATCAATCTCAGAATTTCTGCCTGTAATCTCCAGCTGTATTGTCTGTTGTTTCATACATAAGGCAATAAATAGATCAATAAAACTGAAGTGAGCTTCCAAGATAAAAAAACTACCATGTTGCTAATGAAAGCTTTTTTCTGCTAAAATACTCCATACCATTAATTATTTACTACTTGCACAATCACATCAACACATCCAAGGAAAAACGGACTGAATAAGTATAGCCAGCAGGTGGGTTTAACCACCATTCTAAAGGAGACAGAGGTCATGACACTCAATGTGGGCAGTCCTGAGCCCATAACAATAAGGAACTAGAAGCTGGACCAGACAGACACATTTACATACCTAGGATGCATAGTAACACCAGACGGCGGAACAAGCTAAGACATCAAGAACAGAATGAATAAACCAAGAACAGCCTTTGCTAGTCTAAACAACATCTGGAAGTCCTCTCAGTACAGCACAAGGACAAAATATAGATTATATGAGAGCTGTGTGCTTTCTGTGCTTCTCTATGTTGTGGAATGCTGGAGGGTAACAGAGAAGGAAATGTTGAAACTGTCCTCCTTCCACACAATCTGCCTAAGGAAAATTCTCCAAATCTTTTGGCCGAATACTGTCACCAACCAAGAACTTCTTACTCGGAGTAACCAAGAGGACATGCACACCATCATAGCTGGTAGATGGTGGAGTTGGGTTGGCCACATCCTCAGAAGAGACCCTGATGCCATCACAAGAACAGCTATGCTATGGACCCCCGAAGGAAAGCAAAAGAGAGGCCAACCAAAAACAACTTGGCGGAGAACTGTGGAGTCCATGGTGTAAGGAATGAACCAGAGCTGGGGCACTGTACGAAGGATGGCTGCCAACTGAACAAAGTGGAAGCAGTTTGTTGCTGCCCTACAAGAGGCCACCAGGCGTGATGGTCACTGACTGCGTTGACAGTCGGCGGCTAAGGATCAAAGAAGAAGATTAATTATAATTATTATTTGTTCCCTTGTAAGACCGACCTGCATACTTGTTTTGTGTCTTCCTTACCTAGATCAGTTGTCTGCCTTACCTAGATCAGCTGTCTGCCTTACCTAGATCAGCTCCCTGCCTTACCTAGATCAGCTGTCTGCCTTACCTAGATCAGTTGTCTGCCTTACTTAGATCAGTTGTCTGCCTTACTTAGATCAGTTGTCTGCCTACTTAGATCAATTGCCTTTGTTACCTAGATCAGTTGCTGCCTTACTTAGATCAGTTGTCTGCCTTACTTAGATCAGTTGTCTGCCTTACTTAGATCAGTTGTCTGCCTTACCTAGATCAGTTGTCTGCCTTACTCAGATCACTTGTCTACCTTACCTATATCAGTTGTCTGCCTTACCTAGATCTGTTGTCTGCCTTACCTAGATCAGTTGTCTGCCTTACTTAGATATTTTGTCTGCTTTACTTAGATCAGTTGTCTGCACCTATATCAGTTGTCTGCCTTACCTAGATCAGTTGTCTGCCTTACTTAGATCACTTGTCTGCCTTACCTAGATCATTTGTCTGCCTTACTTAGATCAGTTGTCTGCCTTACTTAGATCAGTTGTCTGCCTTACTTAGATCACTTGTCTGCCTTACCTATATCAGTTGTCTGCCTTACCTAGATCAGTTGTCTGCATATCTTAATCAGTTGTCTGCCTTACTTAGATCACTTGTTGGCTTACCTGGATAAGTTGTCTGCCTTACTTAGATCAGTTGTCTGCCTTACCTATATCAGTTGTCTGCCTTACCTAGATCTGTTATCTGCCTTACATAGATCAGTTGTCTGCCTTACATAGATCAGTTGTCTGCCTTACCTAGATGCATTGTCTGCCTTACCTAGATCAGTTGTCTGCCTTACCTAAATCAGTTGTCTGCCTTACCTATAACAGTTGTCTGCCTTACCTAGATCAGTTGTCTGCCTTACCTAGATCAGTTGTCTGCCTTACTTAGATCAGTTGTCTGCCTTACTTAGATCAGTTGTCTGCCTTACCTAGATCAGTTGTCTGGCAGTACTAGGTATTTTTGTTGTGGAAGTGTGTAGTTAGATGGACATAACAAAATAACAATTTAAAAATTAATAAAAGAGTCACACTGTTCCTGTTGTTTATTCTCATGTGGATATATTGTATTTATCAGATCAAGCAAGAAAAAAAATTTGGTTTTGATTTACTCTATTTAGACCCAGTTGGGGAGGGGGGGGGGAGACGTTACTGTATCATCTTGAATTTATTATACTATATATTGTAATTATAACCCTTCATGGGTTGGACGGAATACTTTGTTTAAAAATAAAAAAAATTAATGCTGAAATAAAAATTAGTAGACTGAATTTTTTTTTATTTACTTAAATGGCTGAAATGAAAGTCCCGAAAATGTTCCTGTTTGTTTTGTGTACACATAACTTTCTTTGAACTAATTTCAAATTTTAATGTATTTCAGCCCACTTGCTTCAGAGAATTCTAGTGACCTTCTCAATTCGGCGAAATCTGACCAATGTTCTTGGAAAAGGTCATGCTGACATGTTGTTTTGTTTGAATGGAGTGAGGGTTCTGTCCAACAGTTGGATTGTTCTTGGATCTTTTTTTATGATCATTTTTTCAAACCCTTCTGTTATTGGTATGTTGACAATTCCAGAAAAACGGGATGCATTTGTCATTAATTATGTTGAAGCTATGTTGGTGTGTACTAACATTTGTAGATGCCGCTGTTGATGTAGATGATTTTGATGGTGGTAAAGTTGTAGAATGTTAACAAAGATGCTGGCATTTATAATAACTGTTTACCAGCTGCAACTGATGTTTGATATATTGTTAAAGTGGTGAACAGATGCTGCAGGAGCCAAAGTTTATTTCCTATCTAGCTTCATTTTCACTATTTGATTGTCAGAGAACCATGAGAACCTTATCCAGTTGGCTCAGTCTTTCTGGGGTCAGCCTCTCATCAACACAAGCCTGGCTGCAGACACTTTTTTTGTTTTAAGGTACAGTCCTTGATCTTAATCTCAGCAGATGTAGCATTCATCATTATTAACTGGTATTATCTTCATCTGTAACATTGTCATGTCTACTTCTTCACTTCTAAAGGTGTGTTGATGCCCTTGTAGAGGTGTGTTGATGACCTTGTAAAGGTGTGTTGATGCCCTTGTAGAGGTGTGTTGATGACCTTGTAGAGGTGTGTTGATGACCTTGTAGAGGTGTGTTGATGACCTTGTAGAGGTGTGTTGATGACCTTGTAGAGGTGTGTTGATGACCTTGTAGAAAGCCTCTTCCAAAATGTGTTTTTTGCAGTGTTGGTTTCTGTAGTAATTTGTTTTACATGATGAGTTGGGTCACATTGACACATTCTCTACAACTGTTCCTTATTGCTGTCTGTTGGGTCCTGACATTGACACATTCCTTCTCAATGACCGTCTATGACATGCATGGTAAGATAAAAGGACCCTTCTTGCTGCTATCTGTTGGGTCCTAACATTGACACATTCTCTACAACTGTTCCTTGCTGCTGTCTGTTGGGTCCTAACATTGACACATTCTCTACAACAGTTCCTTATTGCTGTCTGTTGGGTCCTAACATTGACACATTCTCTACAACTGTTCCTTATTGCTGTCTGTTGGGTCCTAACATTGACACATTCTCTACAACTGTTCCTTATTGCTGTCTGTTGGGTCCTAACATTGACACATTCTCTACAACTGTTCCTTATTGCTGTCTGTTGGGTCCTAACATTGACACATTCTCTACAACTGTTCTTTGCTGCTGTCTGTTGGGTCCTAACATTGACACATTCTCTACAACAACTGTTCCTTGCTGCTGTCTGTTGGGTCCTAACATTGACACATTCTCTACAACTGTTCCTTGCTGCTGTCTGTTGGGTCCTAACATTGACACATTCTCTACAACTGTTCCTTGCTGCTGTCTATTGGGTCCTAACATTGACACATTCTCTACAACTGTTCCTTGCTGCTGTCTATTGGGTCTTAATATTGACACATTCTCTACAACTGTTCCTCGCTGCTGTCTGTTGGGTCCCAACATTGACACATTCTCTACAACTGTTCCTTGCTGCTGTCAGTTGGGTCCTAACATTGACACATTCTCTACAACTGTTCCTTGCTGCTGTCTGTTGGGTCCTAACATTGACACATTCTCTACAACAACTGTTCCTTACTACTGTCTGTTGGGTCCTAACATTGACACATTCTCTATGGCTGCTCCTTATTGCTGTCTGTTGGGTCCTAACATTGACACATTCTCTACAACAACTGTTCTTTGCTGCTGTCTGTTGGGTCCTAACATTGACACATTCTCTACAACAACTGTTCCTTGCTGCTGTCTGTTGGGTCCTAACATTGACACATTCTCTACAACTGTTCCTTGCTGCTGTCTGTTGGGTCCTAACATTGACACATTCTCTACAACTGTTCCTTGCTGCTGTCTATTGGGTCCTAACATTGACACATTCTCTACAACTGTTCCTTGCTGCTGTCTATTGGGTCTTAACATTGACACATTCTCTACAACTGTTCCTCACTGCTGTCTATTGGGTCATAACATTGACACATTCTCTACAACTGTTCCTTGCTGCTGTCTGTTGGGTCCTAACATTGACACATTCTCTACAACAACTGTTCCTTACTACTGTCTGTTGGGTCCTGACATTGACACATTCTCTACAACTGTTCCTTTTTGCTGTCTGTTGGGTCCTAACATTGACACATTCTCTATGGCTGTTCCTTATTGCTGTCTGTTGGGTCCTAACATTGACACATTCTCTACAACAACTGTTCTTTGCTGCTGTCTGTTGGGTCCTAACATTGACACATTCTCTACAACAACTGTTCCTTGCTGCTGTCTGTTGGGTCCTAACATTGACACATTCTCTACAACTATTGGGTCCTAACATTGACACATTCTCTACAAAACTGTTCTGCTGTCTACATTGGGTTCTTAACATTGACACATTCACTCTACAACTCGTTCCTCGCTGCTGTCTATTGGGTCCTAACATTGACACATTCTGTGCTGTCTGTTGGGTCCTAACATTGACACATGTTCCTTGCTGCTGTCTGTTGGGTCCTAACATTGACACATTCTCTACAACAACTGTTCCTTGCTGCTGTCTGTTGGGTCCTAACACTGACACATTCTCTACAACAACTGTTTCTGCTTTAGCAAAATTAATTTTTTTACCACACCTTTCACCTGAAGTAATCCATGCATCCACTAGTATCTTCATTACCTCTATTATTATCTTTAGTATTCTCTGTCATTATACTTTATCACAACTTCTATCATAACTTGCTCTGTTACTATCATATCATTACTTGCTCTGTTACTATCATATCATTACTTGCTCTGTTACTATCATATCATAACTTGCTCTGTTACTATCATATCATTACTTGCTCTGTTACTATCATATCATTACTTGCTCTGTTACTATATCATTACTTGCTCTGTTACTATCATATCATTACTTGCTCTGTTACTATCATATCATTACTTGCTCTGTTACTATCATATCATTACTTGCTCTGTTACTATCATATCATTACTTGCTCTGTTACTATCATATCATTACTTGCTCTGTTACTATCATATCATTACTTGCTCTGTTACTATCATATCATAACTTGCTCTGTTACTATCATATCATTACTTGCTCTGTTACTATCATATCATTACTTGCTCTGTTACTATCATATCATTACTTGCTCTGTTACTATCATATCATTACTTGCTCTGTTACTATCATATCATTACTTGCTCTGTTACTATCATATCATAATTTGCTCTATTACTATCATATCATTACTTGCTCTGTTACTATCATATCATTACTTGCTCTGTTACTATCATATCATTACTTGCTCTGTTACTATCATATCATTACTTGCTCTGTTACTATCATATCATTACTTGCTCTGTTACTATCATATCATTACTTGCTCTGTTACTATCATATCATTACTTGCTCTGTTACTATCATATCATTACTTGCTCTGTTACTATCATATCATTACTTGCTCTGTTACTATCATATCATAACTTGCTCTGTTACTATCATATCATATCATAACTTGCTCTGTTACTATCATATCATTACTTGCTCTGTTACTATCATATCATTACTTGCTCTGTTACTATCATATCATAACTTTCTCTGTTACTATCATATCATTACTTGCTCTGTTACTATCATATCATAACTTGCTCTGTTACTATCATATCATTACTTGCTCTGTTACTATCATATCATTACTTGCTCTGTTACTATCATATCATTACTTGCTCTATTACTATCATATCATTACTTGCTCTGTTACTATCATATCATTACAGCTATTGATGTAGCCAGGGGCCTCTTAGACACTGTCACATTTCATGTGGCCAGGGGGCATAATAACAATAATGATTGTAGTGACAAGGGCTCTAGAATATATAGTTAGGGGGGAGGGGAGAAGCGGTGACCTGCAATAGTTATCTAGGCTACTGATTACTACTATTTTACCTCTATAATTATCTCTATTATTATTTTTGTCCACTACTTCTATCATGGTCTCTATTATTACTTCTAGCAGTCTGTATTTACTTTACTTTACTTTTAGGCTCCACTGCTGCAGTCACGTGTTGTCTGGAGCTGTCATTTGGGTTCTTGAGCCAAATGTGTTACCTTGGCTGCTGTCAGCCCACATTGTTGTAGGATGTCTGTGATGTTGTAGGATGTCTGTGATGTTGTGGGATGTCTGTGATGTTGTGGGATGTCTGTGATAATGTGGGATGTCTGTGATGTTGTCTGTCCATCTGACTCTTGGTCTTCTCTGTGTTGTTGTAGGATGTCTGTGATGTTGTGGGATGTCTGTGATGTTGTGGAAGATCTGTGATGTTGTAGGATGTCTGTGATTTCTATCCATCTGACTCTTGGTCTTCTCTGTGCTTTGAAACCAGGTCTTCTAGGGTTGTAGGCTTGTAGTGATAATTTATCAGGCTCCATTCTCATGAGATGGCCAAACCACTTAATTTATTTTCTGTGTCTATATATATATATATATATATATATATATATATATATATATATATATATATATATATATATATATATATATATATATATATATATATATATATATATATATATATATATATATATATATATATATATATATATATATATATATATATATATATATGATGTAAGATGTAGTTCTTACAATTTTTCTGATTTCATAATTTCTCATTCTGTCTCATCTGGTAACATTAGTGGCTTTTCGTAAACATCTCATCTCACAGGATGTGATTTTTCCTCCTGTACTGGGGTCAAGGACATGTCATTTGTCATTTCTGACACTGATAGCAAAGAGTTGGTAAGAATATACTATTTATCAGCTGTCATTTAGTTTCCATGGTGATGTCCTGATGTTTGAGTAGTGGTGGCAGTTGGTAAGTCACTGCACTGGCTTTTTGACATCTTGTTTTAATCTCCTGGTCAAGTTTTTCATTTTCAGTAAAAATGCTTCCTAGTTATTTGAACTCTTGAACCTGTTTAAGCTCAATGTTGTTTGACATGTATGTTAAGTGGGCTTGGTGATCTGCTAATCTTTATAGTTCCTGTCTAATGTGCTGATCTTGATGTTGTATGCTTCCACAAGTTGAATTAAGTGCATCTCTATGATTTTGCAAATTATTTTAATCCTCATACATTAAATTTTGTTCATTTGCAAAATGTAACTCATTTACTTACTCTATCATTACTTCTATAATTGCCACTGTCATGACTTCTCACATTATCTCTACATTTACTTCAGTAATTACCACTATCACTATTTCTTTCATTAGCTCTGTCTTGTTTTATTACATGGCATCCATGACTGTTGTCACCAGAGTGGTTATAATGATTAGTGTTGATGCCATCACAAAATTCTCCACAGTGGAGCTCTGTATGTCTACACCTTCATGAAGCTGAAGTCTAAGGCTGGACGTAAGAAAATGTCTCAGATCATGTCACCTGCTGAATACATCTGGAGTGTAATTCACCGTCTGTTCAGGTATGCAGAGCTCAGGCAGACTTAGCTTGTACATTGCCATAAATATTATTTTACTTTCTCGCATCTGCTTTTCAATAGTGGCCAACAGCAACTTAAAGGGATATTCCATAATGCCTCCTCAGTTTAAAAAGTGACTCTGTTTCTAAACTATTACAGGCCTTTTCATTTTCCACAAAATCGAGTTTAAAAAGGTGAATTCACTTCCAAACTCTGTTCTACAGCACAATGTGGCTATTTGGTCTGTACATGATACTTTTTAACTGAAAAACCTGCTTGCTCTTCTTTCACGTGTTTATCTATGACCTTTTTTGATCTCTTGAAGATGATCCTATTTAATATTTTTATTGACACTGATGGTAACATTATTCCTCTGTAGTTAGAATAGTTAGAGTGGCTGAGTGATTAAAGCACTAGCTTTGTCATAACATGGCCAAAACACTCTGGAATTTCCACGTAAACTAGTGTCTTTATGATAAATTATGAATTACACAACAGAAATTCTGCTATAACTTAGTGGTTAATGGCCTGAACAGGATAATTCTTTTAGGATTTGACAGCAACTACAAATACATGTAATTATGGCAGTAAAGGTAAAGGATCCCATTACACGCCCATTGAGGCATATTGGAAATATGGTGTTAGGCCCATAGGGCCTATTTTCTTGACTGTCGGCACACTAGGGGTGATGTGGTCAGCATCACGCCGGCCACCTTAACCTTCCCCGAGTTGCTCTGGTACCCATTTGGGGCTGGGTTGACCCAGGAGCCATTTGTGGCCTAAAAAACATCCCACCTCATCTTGGGATCGAACCATAGACCACTGAGCTAGCAAGCCAGTGCACTAACCACTATGCTACCGCAGCTCCCAATTATGGTAGTAGGAAATCAGGTTCTTGTGCGTTTATTCACCGCTAAAATCAAATTGTGTAAATTTATCACCCAAACCGAGCACCGTACTCTTTCTTGACTGAAAAAATGTCATTTCACATTGTGAGCTCTCCCCTGTCCCCCGTTGTTTAGAATTTTTTTAAAAACACGCCTGCCGTTAATTTAAACCGTAAGGGTAGCACATTCTGCTGTAGGGGAGTGAAGTGTTATAGACTTTGATGTACTGGGTCCCAGCTTTATGAGGTGGGGGTGGCCTGTTCCCTACCTCGCTGCCATTGCCTTCTCTAACTCAAGATCAGAGTCAGGTACCCTTTTACAGCTGGTTAGACTGATGCGTGACACTACCCAGCTTTGAATCCGAAACCCGGTAACTTATTGCGGTAGTGGAGTGTTAGAGACTTCACCATACTAGGTCCAGCATCGAGAGTTGTAAGTGTGACTCCCCGCACAGTATCGACAAACGGCCTCTCTCCTGCATGTTTTCTTAGTGTGCGAGAATTGTTGGCAGTTTGAGCACTGCACAACAGGAGGAATGTATTCTTCGGTTTTTCTCCATCTATTGTCTAAGTTGAGTTGACTTGGTCTTGAAGATCCTTCGATAGTTATGATAACCAAGTTGGTGTCCTTCTTGTCCCATGTCTTCAGTCTTTCAACCTGTGTTATGTTGATGTTCTTGTTTTCTTCTTGTAGGCGGCTGTGGACTTCTTGTGTAGACCGGCTGTTGTCGATCCCTCTCACAACTATCTTTTTGGTCTTCTTGAAGATCTCCACAGTAGCTTTCATCTGGTGGGGCAGCTGGACTTCTTTGTGTCCGGACTCTAGCTCGATCATCAGTTGGTTTGTCTTCTCCATGTTATTTAGATTTAGGATAACTCCGTTGTCGTGTCTTGAAACTTTAGATATGCTCCTCCTGCCCGTTATTGCTTCAAGGATGCCGATTACTTTGTCGTCGGGTAGGGCCCTGAGCGAGGCCTCACTTCCCGATGTCTGAGTGATCTTAATGATCCTTTCCTGCAGTGCCACGTGGGAAACGGCATTCTTTTGCTTTCGAAGGGTGCACGTTCCGACATCTGTCTCAGTTTGAGCGTGCGGTCTGCGGGGACTGAGTCACATTCTGGCTGGTTGTCTGCCTCTGATCTCGTTTTACCGAATTTGTCTGGTCGCTGTGTGATGGAAATGTGATATCTTGGTTTGGTGGTGCTTTAACTTTGACGGGCTTCAAAACATTGCTATCTTCTGTCTTCGAAGTTTTGTGGCCGTGTTTTGCAGCTGTTGTCTGGTCACTGCACACTGGAGCCGCCGCCTCGACATTGTGTTTTATCGGTGATGTTACTTTGTCAGTCTTCGGAGCCTGGTTGACTTCTGTCTTCGACGCTTTGGGTTGTTCATCGGTCGTGTCACTGGCCGCGTGGTTTGGCTTCTGAGAGGGACCGGCCCCGACGCTAGTGGTTGGAGTAATCGTGCTCCCCTGTTGACTGTCTTTATTCTGTGAAGGTACTTGTTTGATGCTGCTGACAAGTGTTTGAGGGCTTCTATAGACCTTCCTCTTTTTCGCTTGTGGCTTGGTACGACCCATTTTAGTGAATTCCGACGGCTGTGTTCGCCCTGAAAAGGACGCTCGTTTTAGTATAGTGCTGTCTTCCCGTGAAGGCTGATGATATGAAAATGTCCCTGAAACAGTGCAAAATCGCTCCTTATAAGGATAAGAGAATAGGACAAGGGGGGATAACCACAAAATCAAACCTGTCTCCAAAAAGTTAACAGCCAGTTTTTTCTCTTTGACCACAAAATGTATCAAACAGGCTGACGTCTATAATATAAGCAAAACTGACAGTAACAAAGTCTTAATCCATAACACAACAAGATAACTGAGAACAAGCCACAACTGACCGCTATTGTGAACGATTTTAGATCAAAACTTCTAACAGCCACAGACTTCGAAGTACCACTGTTCTGAGAGTATGTCTGTATAGATCATTAAGCTTACAAAATATCTTAGTAAATTAATGTACATTTAAAGTTGATGAATATTTAAAATTAATGTTGTGCTTAACATAAATCCTCATGTCTATATCTTGCCTTGTGCCTGAAGGAAGATGGCTTCCACCATAATATAACCTCAATATTGGCTCAGCTAAAAGTCCTTGTTAGGACTGACCACTGCTAGCAATAAAAGCTTTCAATTCTTTTTAGGGCTTTACTTATTGGTTGATGTGCTCAAAGAGTTTCTTTCTTGTTTTTTATTTCGACATATTTTGGAAACAGTTTTGCTAACTTTGGCATACAATATGTCAAGTAAGTTAAGTACAACGTAATGGGAAAACACAAACCACGACACCCAAGCCAATAACATGATGACAAAGACCAAACAGTGACAATATATTTTTGTTTTCAAATTGTGTAAAATCTGGTAAGACATTGATATACCAAGGTTCTAAATTTTTACTATAAATCATTAATCAATAAAGTGTATTGATTTGTTTATAACTGCAGTTACTGAATTATTTAACTTACCAGTTATAATTTTGTTGTGTGAACAAAGAAATATTAATAATTTAAATTTGGTGGGGAATAAATACTGCCATATTTATAGAAAAACCCCTGGAGCATAGGATAGGTCTAGTGAGATGGTAACTTTCTTTGCAGCTTTCTTCTACAGCTTACTTAGTTATTCCCCTTCTACCGTGAGCTGTAGAGGTTTGGAAGAGAGAGTGCCATACTATCCTATCGGCTGTCTTCCTCCTGGCCTGGTTCCATTCTAGTCCTCGGTCCTCCCAGTGGACTCTGGGTCATCCTGGGAGTCTGGCTCCCTGGCTCTTTGTTTCCCATGCTTGTTGTGGTAACCGATCTTCTCCTATTCTGCAGACATGGCCAAACCATCTTAGTTGGGACTGTTCTACTTGGGTCTGCAGGGGGTGGGATTTTAGGCCTTGATGTATCGTTTGGTTGCGGACCATGTCTCTTCTTGCTACTTCAACCACCTTCCTCAGATACCTCATTTCTGAGGTTTGGATCTGGCTTTTGTGGGTTGTAGTCATTGCCCATGACTCTCATCCATATGTCAAGACTGGGACATAGGTGGAGTGGTATACAGCCATCTTCGTTTTCTTACCAACCTCTCTCTTGCTAAGGAATCCTCGATTTATGGCCTGAAAAAGTCTCCCAGCTGCTGCTTTTCGAGTGGCCAACTCTTCTTTGATGCCTCCCTTTCGGTCTATAATAGCTCCAAGGTATTTAAAGTGGTCGACCTGCCCCAGGACCTGTTCTCCCAGCTTAATCTGATGTCTTCTTTCTTCTCGTGATATCACCATGGATTTTGTTTTAGAGCTGCTTATGATCATCCTCTTCTACAGCTACCATGTATAACTGTACAGTTAACTACCTGACTTGTTCTGTGCCATCCCTACCACTAGTTTACCAGTTCTATTCTCAATTTCTGGGAACTATATTTTCTAATTGTCTAATCTAACATTCAATCTTGTCACATACTTGTACTTCTCAAGACAAAGTTACTTGGTTTCAAAATCTTGTCACACTCATGTCGACCTAGCTATACAAGAATACATGACTCTGCTTATGAGTTAGGGAAAGCAAAGACAGACAGAAGAGACCACCCTCTGATAGACCTCAGACCTTCCCATCTCATAAATCTCAGACCAGCCCCATCTCATAAATCTCAGACCTCAAGTCTCTTACACTTTACTTCCCTATGGCATTACCTGCCAAGGGATTACCTTTATCTTTAATCCACGCATTCTTGTCAGTTCATTGGCAACTTGATGTCTGAAGGATGATCCTGCTTGACTTGTGATTTAATCTCTGAAGGATAATCCTGCTTGACTTGCGATTTAATCTCTGAAGGATGATCCTGCTTGACTTGTGACTTAATCTCTGAAAAATGATACTATTTAATGTTTTCCCTGACTGACAGTAACATTATTCCTCTGTAATTTATGTATTTTTTGCAAATTTCCCTTTCATGGCAGCTCTAACAGATATCCTTCCATCCATTCTGCTGGTATTTCTTATCTTTCTCAGGTTTCACTGTCATTTTGTTTAATTTATTTGTAGAGGCATCAGTAGCTGCTTTGATTGTCTTTGCTGGAATGTCTCTAGACCAGCCACATGTTTATCTCTTAGAAGCTTGAAAGCTTTCTTTATTTCTTTCTTATTCGGTTGTTCAGTTAACTTGTAACTTTTTGTTTGCTGGCTGGATGTTTGAGAGGTCGTGTGAAGTTCATCAGGTCAGAAGTTCAAACCATTCTTTTTATGAGCTCTTGTTGTTGGTTATACACTTTTCAATTCTTGTCCTTGATAAAGTCACATGACTGCTGATATTTCCCTGTTAGCTTCAGTCTTAATTTGTCAATAAAGTTGATTTTACTCAAGTTCTATCCACACAGTTTCATCAAGGTTTATTCTATCCACACAGTTTAATCAAGGTGCTGCCCCATAAAACACACAACAGGTTATGTTTTATCATCTGATCACATCCTTGCTTACTGGCTCAGGTTTCCTGTGCCTTTCCTTCAAGTATTTTAAAACTGCTTTGGTGTTCTGCAGGTGAAAAGTTCGCATCATTGCTGTACTCAGTCTGACATCTTTGATGACACCCAAAACTTCCAATAAAAATTGTATTTCTTGTGCCAGGATTGCACCATGTTATTACCTGGCTCTAATGATACACACCAACCTTGACCTGTATTTGAGTGTGGGAGGGGAGCTGAGACAAAGAGAAGACTCTAGGAGACCATGCAGTGACCACTGGTGGGCAAATGTCATGTTTATCAGCAACTTTTACAAGGCAGATGATATGGTAGGTGTTTGTGTCTCATTAATTCTCTGGAACAGAAAAAAAGTGGCAGTTAAAGTTTGTTGTGTGGCAGAGAGTCTCAGCATAAGACATCTCAAACTATAGGACATACTCCACTAGTCACACATGAGATGATTTGAAGCAGTATGCAGATACAAGTTTTTTTAAATATCTTATTTAAAGAAAAATAAGTAGATAAAATAAGGTGGACAGTTAACGTCAAAAAAAAAATGTGTGTCATTCATTTCATTTGTGAATATTATATTGTCATTGTTGCGTGAGAAATTCTCGCAACATCGTTTTATTACGATATATATTTTATAACGCAAGGGCAACAACTGCTTGAAATTTATAGTCACTTTTCTCGGTAAGCAGCTGTCTCCTCGCGTTGGTATTGAATGCAGTTAAGTTTGCTATGCTAGGCCGTTTTCTCAGACAAACGGTTGGCAACCTGTTGGGTTATCCTTTTAAGGTAATCATTCTTACGCTGGTTCGTAGTAAAGGTCCTTGCGTCTTAAGTTCTGAGCTGTGGTCATTTTGCGCTGGACTGCGCATGACTGGTCTTGCTTCTTGGTCGATCGATTTCCGCCCACCAGTCGAGTGAGCGATTTTGAATAGCTA
The DNA here is from genome assembly GCA_024509875.1 of Oreohelix idahoensis. Lineage (NCBI taxonomy): Eukaryota > Metazoa > Mollusca > Gastropoda > Stylommatophora > Oreohelicidae > Oreohelix > Oreohelix idahoensis. The sequence continues at coordinate 67,355 of JAMPIV010011077.1, read as the reverse complement.
GGGGGATGCCTCGCTGAAGAGGGGATCTCCGCTATTTTTTTGTTCTGTCAGGAATGTGAAGTCCTCTTAATGGATATTTCGTTTATTCGAGATAATACCTCTAGTGTATTTCCACATGCCGGGGAGGCGTAATATTTCTGTGTATTTCCTGAAGGCAAGGTAAATTAACCTTTCATTAACTCTATCGATTTTTGGTCGTGAGCGATTTTTGATTCATAGCCTGTCTTCGGAAGGCGTCGTCACGAGATGTTTTTCCCAGCTCACATGTCGCTGTATTGTACTGCATCGGTTGATGCATGTCCCAAGGACTATTACTTGCTACTTTGTTACATGAACTAGGTTTGAAAACCTTTGTTATCTAGAGGATATTTTTGAGGACATTATTTATACTTCAGCAGACGTGCCTGTCTTGCTGAAGTCAGATTAAGGAGAGTGAACTGATCTCATACATCTGGTTATCTCCTGGCTGTTATAGAAAAGGATGGAGTTTTTCACCTGACTACATTTACAGCACTATGAAATATAACATGCATCTGACTCATCATTGTAATGCTGTCTACCGTCCATTGCTGTATTGAATGTTGCTGTGATAATGACTGTTTGATGTGCCTACATATTCGCGTAACCATTTTGTCACTGTGGCGTCCACAATAAATAATGAAGAAAAACGTCATCGGCTGTTACAAGAATCATTGACTTTATACGTCGTGAGTTTACTGACGTTCTAATGTGGATTGCCCTGTTATTTTGTATGATCATTGTTTGACTGAACACATCTGCACACTTCACAAAACCAGACCACGGGCACCATCACTCAACCCATGGTGCACGCGTCATTTGGCGGCCAATTACTCAATCATAATATAAATTGGGCGTCATCATTTGGTGGCCATAAGCTGGTTTGATCTGGTACCAGCAAACACGGGGTCCCTTACCCACTTCAAGTCAACACTACAGCATCCTTCATTTTCAACTTCAACATTCTTCAAGAAAGTCAACACTTCAAATTTTCAAAGTACTCGGCGTTGCCCGGTAAAAGTCAAAATTTCAATTTTTTTTGACGGAAACAGGAATTTGACAGTACACGGCGTTGTTGAATATTGCCGGATAACACGGACTACTGTTGTCGTTAACACAAGTCAAGCAAGTTGCTGTTATCAAGGTTCCAGTGCTGTCGTTTTTTTTTTGAGAAGGTCAAGTGCCGGTTGAAACGGGTTGTTTTCTGAAGAAGGCCAAGTACCGATTTCCATCAATTTACTATTGGATTAGAAGGTCAAGTGCCGAAACAACTCAACATACAGTATGTCAGAAGCTCAAGTACCATCGTGTTAGCAGTGGAAGCAGTTCAGATGTGCCATCATCGTTGGAGCTTCGCTCTTTAGGACGTTGATTGACATCCGTTTTTTTTCTGCTGTTCGACGATTGGAAGCCTATAAGTTAAGTGGCCTGTTTGTACGTAAACTGTGCCCTTATACTTCTGCTGAGTCTTCTGTGTATCATCTCATTCTATTGTTATATGTTATTCGTATATTTATATGTTTATATTTCAGCGGGTTCTCGGTTGGGTGGTGTCTCCCTTAGATCATGCCACGTCATAGAGGTCGTCTATTGTGAGCGTTTTCTGTAGGGTGAGCAAATTTCCGATACTGGAATTTGCTAAGCGACTTCTGTTGCTATTTATGTTAGTTGTGATGACATGTATTAATATTGTTTTCGTTATTATTTCGCATTCTTTAGTTTTGTTTTGATTTGTTTGTATTTGTTAGCCTCATCTTTACTATAGTTTAGTTTTATACAACATTTTTGTTTATACACTGTGGTGTCATGTATTTTGTTTAATTCTATCGCAGATATCGTCACATTTTTTGTGATATTTCATTAATTTCTGCTTTATTTTTAGTTGATTTCTGCGAACGTTTTTGTATTGTTGCTGATCTTTGTTATTGTTTACATTGTTATTGTTTACATTGTTTGCATTGTTTACATTTTCAATGTTTACATTCTGCATGTGTTTACATAGTCATTGTTTACAGTTATAGTAATTAGTTATGGGCTATGCTAATGCACTGTTACTACTACACTGATGATAAATGAATGATGAATAGTGTCGTGCACTATTGAATGAGAAGTGCACCTATGATCAAGAGTTGATTGATAATATTTCAAAAAGGTCTATACACAAGTTCTTTGATATGAGACTTGTTTCCCACAGAGACTGGGATAATATAATGTGATGTGAATATACAAGTGCTTAATTAAGACTTGTTACACTTAGGTTTGAAATAAATTAGTTAATTATTTCAGGTTTTTGAACTCATATTATTACTCATCATGTCTACATTTGAGCACTTTATTGAGCAGGGTAAATTGCTTGGGAAGACTGGTGATAAGTTAGAAGAATTTGCAACTGCTCGATATGATAAAGCAATGGAAGCTGAACAAAAGAAACTGCAGATGCAGGTGGATGAAAAAAGATTCCAAATGGAAATGGAAAAACAAAAAAAGGGAACTAGAAGCTGAAAGACTTCAAAAAGAGGCTGAGAATAAAAGACTTGAGAAAGAAGCTGAAAGACTTCAAATAGAGGCTCAGGCTGAGGAAAGAAGATTACAGAGAGAGTCTGATGAGAGGAAAGAGAAAGCAAAAATGGAACATGAAGAAAAGGTCTTAGCTTTAGAGTTGGAAAAATTGAAATTGATGAACATGAGTAATGGTAATGATTCAAACAAGGGTTCATCTTCTGGTAAGGCTAATAATGATACTTTTAAGATTAAGTTACCAACATTTAGTCCTTCCAGTGATGACATAATGTTCTATCTGGACAGATTTGAACAAGCATGTACAGCTCATAACATAGACAAAGCAAAATATGTTTATCAGTTATCAGGGATACTGACAGGTAAAGCTCTAAGTATATTAAATATGGTGGATGAACCTGACAAGAACAATTATGAGGTTGTCAGGGCCGCTTTGTTAAAGAAATATCAGCTTAACGAAGACGGCTATCGTCTACAATTTAAAAACATGTTGCCTGAAACTGGAGTTGAATTCTCCGAGTTTATAGCAAGAATACGCATTACTTTCTCACGATGGGTTGAACTATCTAAGACGGAAAAAACTTATGAAGGACTTATGGACTTAATACTTAGAGACAAAGTCATGTCGTCTGTCAATGAGTCTTTCCTTGCTTTCCTTCATGAACGTAAACCTAAAACAATAAAAGAAATGGAAGATTTCTGTTGCCAATATGTAACTGCGCACCCACACATAACCATGGGTAACTCTAAGGTGAAAGAAGGTTTACCGGTTGCTTCGGCAGCACCGTATGGTCAAAACTTTGCTCGTAGATCCCAACAAAATTTTGATAGAAAGGGCAGCGGTAATTTCTGTCAAAATCATGGAATCAATTTCATGGTGATTCTTCTTCGAAGAATTGGAGACAACCTGATAGTACTCGTTACTATCACCCTAATAATTATAGGCATTTCAAAAGAGGATATGGTAATAGAGGTTATTCCTGCCGAAGACCTCAAAACCAAACAAATAGATGTTTGCATCAATGTGAACATGATAGTAATCGTGGAAACTGGAATTCGAACCATGATAACAATTACAATAGAGACAATAATAACTGCAGAGATAATAATAACTCTGATAACTTCAGAGGTAATAATAGTCGGGGTAGATCTCAACACAAAAAAAAGAGATATCAGCAGGCTAATTCTGTACAACAGGAAACTGAGGGAGCCTGTAATCATGTTGTTGATAATAAAAACTTTGACGCTGTCACTGGTTCTACTTTTGACTTTGAGAGAGCAAACAAATGCCCCCAATGCAGTACTTTATTCGAACCGGGTACCATAACTACTTTGAGTTGTGGTCACCCTCTTCCCGCTCTTCCTGCTGCTGTTGCGCATGACGGGAGGGGTTCTTTAATCCTACATAAGGGTCTTGTTAATGATACTCCGGTCTCACTACTTTTCGATTCCGGATGCACCACTATTGGTGTTAGACAATCGCTTGTAGATCCATCTTGTGCTACAGGAAAGGTTATTAAATGTGTCACATTTGGCGGCACTCTAGAAAAATATCCTACTGCTGTAATTCGCATTGCCACTCCTTTCTTTACTGGAGATGTGCATGCTTGTCTCTTACCTAATCCTATTGCGGACCTTATTATTGGTCGTATTCACGGAGTTAGGGAGTGTACCCCACAGCAGATTGCTGCTTGGGAAGATAATAACATGCAAGCTACAAATGCAGTAGTTACAAGAGCACAAGCTCTACAAACACCCGAAACTTCACTGAATTGTGATAATGAAGTTGATAGCCAAGATAGTCACTTAGTGATCACTCGTGACTCTTTCATAAAATTGCAAGAAGAAGATCCTTCTTTAAAAAAAATTCTTCATTCTTGTGAAGAAAGGTGATCCGAATCAGGATACAAATAGAAAATCTTGGATTGCAATGAGAAACGGCGTACTTGTACGTATGGTACAAGATTCGACTACGTCGGCACATTCGCAAATTCTTGTTCCCAAGAGCATGAGAGTGCAAATATTGCAACATGCTCATGACTCGCAATGTGCTGGACATATGGGTTTTTCCCGTACGAAGTCGAGAGTCCTTGCGGCTTTCTTTTGGCCTTTTGTCAACAAGGACATTCGTATTTACTGCCGATCATGCAAGGTATGTCAGGAGGTCAAATCTAGAGGACCACGACATGCTGCGCCTATCCAGGCTGCTGACATTCCTATTCGGCCGTTTCAGAAAATGGCCATAGATATTATTGGCCCTTTTAAGGTCAAGTCGGCCAGAGGACATCAGTTCATCCTTACATGTGTCGATATGTGCACACGTTGGCCAGAGGCTATTCCTCTTAAGAGCATATCTACTACAGATATCGCAGATGCTCTTTGGTTGATATTTTCTCGCTTGGGGTTCCCCAGAGAAATATTGTCAGACCATGGCACTCAACTCATATCTGACACTATGTCACAGGTAATGTCTACCTTACATATTGAACGATCTCTCAGTAGTATCTACCATCCTATGTCTAATGGGTTAGTTGAGCGTCTGAATAGAACGCTCAAGACTTTGCTTGGTAAGATAACTGAAGATCATCCTCAAGATTGGGACAGGGTTTTACCCGCGGCTCTCTTTGCCTATAGAGAAGTCCCTAATGAACACACAGGATTTTCTCCCTTCGAACTTGTCTTTGGCGCGCGTCCGCGCGGCCCTATGTCTTTATTACACGATCTCATCACTGCCGATGATATTAGCGATGAAACTCAATCCTCATATGAGTATGTCATTGCTCTTAGACAAAAGATCATTGAGGCATGTAAGCTAGCAACTGCTTCATCAGAAATTGCTAAAGAGAAGGCAAGGCAGTTTGCTAACAAGAATAGATGTCTACGACAACTTTGTCCAGGTGACAAAGCATTCGTCCTACTCCCCAGTAGGGAAAATAGACTTCTTATTGCATGGAAAGGTCCGTATGCAATAGTCTCTCGGATTTCCGATGTTGACTATGTGGTCGATATTGATGGAAAGCATAAAACTTGCCACATAAACATGCTTTCGGAATTTCACGAACGTCCGGACTATTTGCTGCCTATTTTCCAGGCAACGGATGATACTCCTGCACCTCACGGTAATTATTCATCCCTGTCTGTCATACAGGATGAGGAATCTACCTTCTCTGATGTCAATCTTCCCCTTCCAGTGGTTCCATTACATTCCACGGAATCTTGGAAAAACGTTTCTGTTTCTCCTAATCTTTCTGGTGACGAACATCGACAAGTCTCGTCGATGTTACAAACATTTCAGGATGTTCTCACTGACATTCCTGGACACACAGATGTCATAGAACATGACATAATTCTTACCGACAATAATCCAATTAGGGTTAGGCCTTATCCTATTCCTATACACTTTCAGTCGCAAGTGGAAAAGGAATTGGATGAAATGATTCAATTAAATATAATTGAACCATCGACTTCACCATATTCTTCTTCCATGGTTATTGTCCGGAAGAAGGATAAGAACATACGAATTTGCGTTGATTATCGCAAATTGAATCAGGTCACAAAGTTCGATGCTGAACCGATGCCTTTGTTAGAAGATCTACTGATTAGACTTTCTAATTCTAGATTCTTCACTAAACTTGACTTGTCTAAAGGTTATTGGCAAGTGCCTTTAGCAGAGCATGCCAAACCTCTTACTGCTTTTTCTACACCTAGGGGTCTATTTCAATGGAATGTTATGCCTTTTGGTCTCATGAACGCCCCTGCCACTTTCGTTCGCATGATGCGTCGAATTCTGTCACATCGTTCGGATGTCATCGCATACTTAGATGACATCTGTCTCTTCAGTGATACCTGGGAAGATCACTATTTAGGGTTATATGACTTACTGTCCACTCTACGTGAGAATAATTTGACAGCAAAACCTTCTAAAGCTTTTGTTGGTTTTGGTGAAATCTCTTTCCTGGGTCATCGTGTTGGTCATGGTCTCTTGAAGACAGAAGACCACAATACTTCCAAAATACTGAACATCTCTGTTCCTAAAACGAAGAAACAAGTTAGGAGTCTCTTAGGTTTAATTCAATTTTATGGGAGATTTATTCCAAATTTATCTTCGATCATGGCACCTCTCTCAACATTGTTGAAGAAAGGTTCGCCTAATCTGGTCCGTTGGTCTGAAGAATGCCAATCTTCACTAGACCAAATCAAGAATATATTTTCTTCTCCTCCCATCCTAAGATTACCTACTCTTGATAGGACTTTTGTTCTTCGAAGTGATGCTTCATCCACTGGGATTGGAGCAGCACTGATGCAAGAATATGCAAATACTCTGCATCCTGTTATGTACATTTCTAGAAAACTAAATGCGGCAGAGAGGAACTACTCGGTTTTAGACCGTGAGTTGTTAGCGATGGTTTGGTCAATTCTAAAACTACAAAGATTCCTCCTGGGCACACATTTCATTCTAGAGACTGATCAGAAAGCTCTTACAGCTATTCAGACTAAGAATTTGAAGAGTTCGAGATCCACTCGATATGCTATAGCTCTTCAACCTTTTCACTTCACGGTACGAGCTATCTGTGGTGCGGATAATGTGATGGCTGACATTTTGTCTAGATGCCCACATGACTCCAACTAATACTTCTGTCCTATATTTCCATATATTACAGAGTCATAACACACCTATATTACTACAATAGATTAGCACATCTGTACTCACTTTATATGTACACACTATCGTGCTTTGTTATCATCTTCTTCTGTTCGTTTTTTAAGATGATAGAGGAAGACTGAGTGGTTAATATAAGGGCCGTTAGTTTACTAAACAGCCACAATTATTAATAATGTATTGTACCTTATGAAGCATATTAGTTATTAATTAGCATTATATTGCTTGTACTTTCTCAGAATGTCATTGATGAGCTGAGGACTTACCTTACTATTATCAAGCATGACGAGTTCTAGATTGTGTACTTACCCTCGGAATGCCAGAGGATATGTCCTGGATCGTCATGTAGTTTAACTTTACTATGTACTTATGTCATTACATGTCAAATAATGTACTAATTAAATTTTTCTATCAGATTTGTACATCCATTTTTAAAGACAATATTAGATTATGCTATTTAATAATGTCTATGGTAACTTGCATACGTATATTGTGTTTACATGCTAACGTGATGTGTGTTGGTGACACCTCCCCGATGTGAATATTTTTTGAGACATATTTATTTTTCTGTTGAGGTATATCCTCACCAGACACTCTATATTTAGCCTCATGTTAGGCAATTTAATTAATTATCAGCGCATAATTCGTGCGTTTTGAGCCGCTTATCGCATGCTCTTTGATATTTAAAAAAAAAAAATATGTTCCACATTTTTTTTTTATCGGGAGGAGGTGGTGATATGTTGCGTGAGAAATTCTCGCAACATCGTTTTATTACGATATATATTTTATAACGCAAGGGCAACAACTGCTTGAAATTTATAGTCACTTTTCTCGGTAAGCAGCTGTCTCCTCGCGTTGGTATTGAATGCAGTTAAGTTTGCTATGCTAGGCCGTTTTCTCAGACAAACGGTTGGCAACCTGTTGGGTTATCCTTTTAAGGTAATCATTCTTACGCTGGTTCGTAGTAAAGGTCCTTGCGTCTTAAGTTCTGAGCTGTGGTCATTTTGCGCTGGACTGCGCATGACTGGTCTTGCTTGTTGGTCGAGCGATTTCTGCCCACCAGTCGAGTGAGCGATTTTGAATAGCTAGGGGGATGCCTCGCTGAAGAGGGGATCTCCGCTTTTTTTTTTGTTCTGTCAGGAATGTGAAGTCCTCTTAATGGATATTTCGTTTATTCGAGATAATACCTCTAGTGTATTTCCACATGCCGGGGAGGCGTAATATTTCTGTGTATTTCCTGAAGGCAAGGTAAATTAACCTTTCATTAACTCTATCGATTTTTGGTCGTGAGCGATTTTTGATTCATAGCCTGTCTTCGGAAGGCGTCGTCACGAGATGTTTTTCCCAGCTCACATGTCGCTGTATTGTACTGCATCGGTTGATGCATGTCCCAAGGACTATTACTTGCTACTTTGTTACATGAACTAGGTTTGAAAACCTTTGTTATCTAGAGGATATTTTTGAGGACATTATTTATACTTCGGCAGACGTGCCTGTCTTGCTGAAGTCAGATTAAGGAGAGTGAACTGATCTCATACATCTGGTTATCTCCTGGCTGTTATAGAAAAGGATGGAGTTTTTCACCTGACTACATTTACAGCACTATGAAATATAACATGCATCTGACTCATCATTGTAATGCTGTCTACCGTCCATTGCTGTATTGAATGTTGCTGTGATAATGACTGTTTGATGTGCTACATATTCGCGTAACCATTTTGTCACTGTGGCGTCCACAATAAATAATGAAGAAAAACGTCATCGGCTGTTACAAGAATCATTGACTTTATACGTCGTGAGTTTACTGACGTTCTAATGTGGATTGCCCTGTTATTTTGTATGATCATCGTTTGTCTGAACACCTCTGCACACTTCACAAAACCAGACCACGGGCACCATCACTCAACCCATGGTGCACGCGTCATTTGGCGGCCAATTACTCAATCATAATATAAATTGGGCGTCATCAGTCATCCATGTTATAAGATGGGACATTGTTTTAATTACATTGTGCTAATGTAAGATGGGACATTGTTTTAATTACATTGTGCTAATGTAAGATGGGACATTGTTTTAATTACATTGTGCTAATGTAAGATGGTGTTAAGTCCTTTTTGCACGTGTAATTTAAATGTTGATCACATCTAAGAAAATATATATGATTAATTATTTACGCGCTGTCATATACGATGTTGAACACAAAAGCGCAACGTGGTGTGCTCAGGTTTAGAGTTTTCTTCTCCTCCATCTCTCTATCAAATTGCATTTTTTTCTCTTCTGCAATGAGTCTTTTTTCTTCTAATTTTATCATTTTCCTTTTCTTCTCTAAATCTTCAAGACGCCTTTTCTCAGCTTTTTGCTCCTCTTCAAGACGCCTTTTCTCATCTTTAGCTTCCTTTTCAGCTAATTCTTGTTTTGCTTTTGCCAACTCTGACATAGCAAATTCTTTCAAAACTTCACCTTTGTAGCCAAAAGCTTTTCCTTGCTCGACGAAATAATCCATCATCGACATTTTTATCAATATTGTGACTTACTCAGTCGAAATATATATTAAGGTATTTAAACAAATTGTTTACTTAATTACTGAGTGACAAATTCTATGTCCAGGGAACTTGTAATACAATATATATATAATCACTGAAATAGATGCTATATTATAATTATTTTTATTAATTAATCTTTAATTATGTAGTTATCCTTAAGTCAAAATAGCATAGCATGCGTGATATACATTATGAAGATAACAAAAACAATAGCGACAAAGACAAGATAACAAGGAACAAATGAAGACATTTGCAGAATCAACTAAGTGAGAAAGCAGAAATAAAGAAAAAATGTTAGCAAAGAATGCTATGACACTGTGAAAAATATCACAAGACAATCAACAACACAGGGTACAAACATAAAGTGTGTATACAAATAAGCGATAGCCAGGGAAGATCAACAATTACAAACATAGTTAATTATAAAACTAAGGTACAGAGAGAAAAAATATAATGATAACAATATAGTTAACGCAATGTCACAACTAAACACTTAGTTGTCACAGACAACCAAACGCAGTGGACTCAAAAATCCTTCAACAATCATATGTTGGAACTTCCACTGAGGGAGGTCTGCAAAAAATGGTCCCTATAGAACACTCACGAAGGCCTGGTAGTGAATCTGGGATGTTCCCTTCGTGAGTCGCCAAACCCAACCGCCCACATATTTAACAAACAGACATAAATGTACATAAAACACACATAAAAGTTACAAATTACGAGAAGGCACACCAACAAGTAACCTGGAAAATTTTTTTTTTCACCAACAGGTACTTATCTTAAACTGCCAAAAAATCCATCCTCTCAGACGCCAGTATACACCACAGGAGGCTTTGATGGAAGGCAGACTGGTGGCTTGAAACTATGGAGCCTTCAGATATAATATGTGGCAATCTCAAACATTTGATAACAGGCCGCGAAGAAAATTGAAAGCTGACATCTTGTTCAAAGTTTCATGCAGAACCTGCGCAGCTGACATCTTGTAGAAAAAAAGGACGTTGGCATGACATCCAGTACGCATGCGTAGTGCAGCTGGAACTTATGCAAATTCTGGGCCAACGGTGAAAAAGTTTGTATACTGTCTTGAAAATTTTTGTCTGAGGCAATCTCACGGCCAAATGTTCCTTCTTTTTTAAATAATATACATCCTTGACATCACGATCCCCATCACTGGATCACCATTTGATTCGCCCGTTGTTTTTTATGTGTATGTTTTGGTTAACACGGCGTGTCTTTATACGAGACAGTCAATATGCCTGCTGACTTTAAAATGTTGTCAGTCTTGGTCGGGCGTACAAGGATTGCCGACTAATATAGAATGCGAATCGTTAAACATCGTGGGCCGAAAGATGGGCCAAGGTTAATACATAATTTCACCAACTGGTAATCAATGTTGAGTGGAGTCATGACTTGACATCAGACACACGTTTATTTGGTAGACGCAATACAGTAGATCAATCATTGTAGTAGTAGGCATCATATCAATAGATTAGGTTATAACATCAAGACATCATAGTTCATTGCATTCTCATCTAACTTTGATCATAGACTTGATCGACATTCTATAACGGCCGACCCTTCAAGGACGGCGATGAACTTTAGACAAGTAGTTTTACCATGGCTTTTATTACAGAGCTTGTATAAAACGACGGGTTTTATTGATTAACCCTCTAGATATATTGAATAATAATCCCGATAATCTTCGGTAAGGATCTGGAACCCACTAGCGACACAACATGGCATATGTGTCGAAGTTCAGCCAGATTTTGACAATGACGAAAATAGCATAATATATAATATGCAAATGAGCTCTGTACTGGCTAACGTAGATACTCCATACAAGTATCGGCTACTGCCGTTCCTTTGGATCTACCGGCTGTGTGGAGAGGGGGAACATGCTGCATGGGCAACAGCTTGATCTCCATATAACTGTGCCCAAGCTCGCGCCCTGGAGAGGACACTCCAGCTTCACCCTATAGGTGTCGGCAAAACACGGGAAGTAGCAGTTACCGGTTATAAGCATTTTGCCCAATTGGCGTAGGGCATGGCGCCAGGGGCTACTTCCGACAGTGGGAGAGGTTCTAGGATCTCACTGGACAGCTACCGCCCGCTTCAAGCTGGGCAGCCCCCAGTCAATAAGGTGTTGTCCCGCCACTGTCTGCTTTCCCCATTGGGTGCATGGGGATTAGGGTCAAACCCGAACTGTGGACAGAAAATTTTGCACCAAGCAATTATCGAAAAAATAGAAATAAGCAAACTCTCAGATTGGGATGCTGGAACGTCCGGACTATGTTGACTGGACTATCCAAAAACCTACAGGATGTAAACGATGTAAGGAAGACAGCCATAATTAATGATGAGCTTAAACGACTTCAGGTGGATATAGCTGCACTTCAGGAAACGCGCCTGGCGGGCTCTGGAACGGTGAGTGAGAAGGACTACACATTTTATTGGCAAGGGAAAGATCTTAATAAAGCTAGAGAACACGGAGTAGGTTTTGCGGTCAAAAAATCGCTAACTAAAATGGTTGAACCAGGCGAGAATGGATCAGAACGCCTGTTAACGCTCCGCCTGCAAACTAGCACAGGTCCCATCACCCTTGTCAGTGTGTATGCTCCTACTCTGTACTCTGCCTCAGAAGCTAAAGATGAGTTCTACGAGAATCTAACAGCAATTATCAAAAGCATACCTAGGCAAGAACAGCTTGTTCTCCTTGGTGACTTTAACGCTAGAGTGGGTGCCGATAATGTTTCATGGCCTTCATGTCTGGGCAGGTTTGGTATTGGCAAGATGAATGAAAATGGACAACGGCTCTTAGAGTTGTGCGTCCACCATGACCTCTGCGTGACCAACACCTACTTTCAGACAAAACCCCAGCATAAGGTGTCATGGAGACACCCGCGATCCAAGCACTGGCACCAACTTGACCTGATTCTCGTCAGAAGGCCACTACTCAGGTCTGTGCTCTCCACGCGCTCGTACCATAGTGCAGACTGTGATACAGATCACTCCTTGGTTTGCTGCAAAATCAGAGCACAACCAAGAAAACTCTATCGTGTCAGACATGAAGGGAAACCACGCATTGATACCAGCAAGATGTCAGACCCTTTCATGATCGCTCAATTCACTGCGACCTTCGAGAAAGTGCTCAGTAGCCCTCAGCATGGTGATACTATTACAGAGAACTGGGAGCATCTACGGAACACCATTCAAAGTACTGCACTTGCCACCTTTGGTAAGAAAACAGCAAAGTCAAATGACTGGTTTGATGCTTCATCAGATGTGATGGCACCTGTCATTGAAGCTAAGCGCAGTGCTATGAATGAATACAAACGTTCACCGAGTGCCAGAACCCTACAGATCCTGAAGTCTACGAGAAGCAAAGTTCAACAAACTGCTCGACGCTGTGCAAATGACTACTGGCTCCAGCTCAGTGAGAGCATTCAGATCGCAGCGCAAACAGGCAACATTAGACAAATGTATGACGGTATAAAGAAAGCACTTGGCCCCCATAAAAGTAAGACGGCACCGCTAAAAACCATCAGCGGAGAGAAGCTAACCGATAAGAGTAAGCAGATGGAGAGGTGGGTCGAGCACTACTCTGAGCTTTACGCTAGAGACAATACCGTTACGCCTGCAGCCCTTGATGGTGTCAACAGTCTGCCAACTATGGAGGAGCTAGATGCCGAACCAACATTAGAGGAACTCAGCAAGGCCATTGATAGCTTGGCCTCTGGCAAAGCACCAGGCAGTGATGGGATTCCTCCTGATTTAATCAAATGCTGTAAGAGCACGCTATTACATCCCCTGCATAGGATGCTGTGCCAGTGCTGGGAAGAGACAACTATTCCTCAAGACATGCGAGATGCCAAGATTAAAACACTGTATAAAAATAAAGGAGACAGAAGTGATTGCAATAACTACAGAGGCATCTCTCTTCTTAGTATTGTTGGTAAGGTTTTTGCCAAAGTCATCTTAATGCGACTACACAAGTTAGCTGAGCGCATATATCCAGAGTCACAGTGTGGATTCCGAGCTGGCAGATCAACAACAGACATGATCTTCTCTCTCCGCCAGCTTCAGGAAAAATCAAGAGAGCAGAAAAGACCATTATATATCGCCTTTATAGACCTCACAAAAGCATTCGACCTGGTTAGTAGGGATGGACTCTTTAAAATCCTCCTGAAAATAGGCTGCCCTTCTAAAATGCTGGAAATGATAAAGTCATTCCATGACGGCATGAAGGGAACAGTCCAATATGCTGGAAGCACGACACAGCCCTTTGATATACGAAGTGGCGTTAAACAAGGCTGTGTTCTGGCTCCGACCCTCTTCGGAATCTTCTTTGCCTTACTCTTGAAACATGCATTCAGAGATGCAACTGAAGGAATATGCCTTCACACTAGGTCAGATGGCCGTCTGTTTAATCTTTCAAGGCTGAAGGCAAAAACAAAAATCAGAAGGGTCACTATAAGAGACTTGTTGTTCGCTGATGATGCTGCAGTCGTCACTCAAAGCCAACAGGAGCTTCAGAGCTTGATGAATCGCTTCACTAAAGCATGCAAGGACTTTGGCCTCACAATAAGTCTAAAGAAAACGAATGTGCTGAGTCAGGATGTGGGTGCTGCACCAGTTATCACTATCGATAACTATGAATTGGCAGTGGTGCACCACTTCACATACCTAGGGTCTACCATCAATGACAAACTCTCACTGGATACAGAAATCGACAGCCGCATTGGCAAAGCTGCAGCTACCTTTGCCCGCCTCACATCGCATGTTTGGGGAAACTCTAAACTCACTATGAAGACCAAAGCTGCGGTATATAATGCCTGCGTCACCAGCACACTCCTATATGGCAGCGAGACCTGGACGACCTATGCTAAGCAAGAAAGAAGGCTCAATACCTTCCATTTGCGGTGTCTACGCCGCATCCTCGGCATCTCGTGGAAAGATAAAGTGACAAATGTCAAGGTGTTGTCACGTGCTGGCCTTCAAAGTATGTATACGCTTCTTAGACAGCGCAGACTTCACTGGCTTGGCCATGTTCGCCGCATGGAAGATGGTCGCATCCCAAAAGATATCTTCTACGGACAATTAGCAGATGGCAAGAGAACAGTTGGGCGACCACAGCTGAGGTTCAAAGATGTGTGCAAAAGAGATATGAGGGCACTGGACATGGATCCAGCAACATGGGAGGATGAAGCTGCCGATCGCACTAAGTGGCGATGCTATTTACGGCGCCACCTCAGATTGGGCGAAGAGAGGCTCACACAAGAAGCAGAGGTGAGGAGAAAACGTCGAAAGGAACACCAGGAAAATAAGCAGCTGAGGGCTGTCACCTCAGGGGCGCATTCCCATAGTCAGTTATGACTGAAGGGGCTATTATTATTATTATGGATGCTTCCCACAGTTTGGGCAAGATTTACAATCAGCTCTGTCCAAAGACGACCGTCTCAGGTCATAGACATTAGGCATCTCCTATCATAACGTAATTGTTCTTTGGCAACAAACCTGAGTGCACCGCATTGCGCTTTTGTGTTCAACATCGTATATGACAGCGCGTAAATAATTAATCATATATATATTTTCTTAGATGTGCTCAACATTTAAATTACACGCGCAAAAAGGACTTAACAGATGGGACATTGTTTTAATTACATTGTGCTAATGTAGGATGAGACATTGTTTTAATTACATTGTGCTTATGTGAGATGAGACATTGTTTTAATTACATTGTGCTAATGTAAGATAGGATGTTGTTTTAATTACATTGTGCTAATGTAAGATGTGTTTTAATTACATTGTGTTAATGTAAGATGATATTTTGTTTTAATTACATTGTTTTAATTACATTGTGCTAATGTAAGATGAGATGTTATTTTACTTACATTGTGCTAGTGTAAGATGGGATGTTGTTTTAATTACATTGTGATAATGTAAGATCAGATGTTGTGTTACTTACATTGTGTTAATGTATGATGAGATGTTGTGTTACTTACATTGTGTTAATGTAAGATGGGATGTTGTCTTCATTCCTGCTGTTTGTTGTATTCTTTCAGTGCATGCCTTGGTCATATTATCTGGTTAATGACCTGCAGTTGTCTGTCCTATCACCTCTGGTAGCCGTTCCACTCTTGTGGTAAGTCAGCTGTTTCTCTCTCTCTGTAAGTTTGAAGAGTGGAGCAGGATAGGCGGCTATGAAGATGATGTGGGTTGTGAGGAGGAGGAGAGATGATAAAGATGTGTCACACATGTAGGATGAAGAGAGAGAGAGAGATGAGAATTTGCAGCATAATAAGCAAGTGTCTAGAAATGAGCACAAACAAAATAACAGAAGGAAATTTTTATTTTCTTAAGAGTAAGAATCGGTGTTTTAACTTTTGTAGTGTCTGACCTAAAAGTTAGTTGCTTATCCTTTACAGGACGTGGCAATCAACCCCAGCTTTTATTGGCTGTTTGTGATTTTTCTAGGCACTTTTTTCATTCAGTAGTTTGCCATTGCTTTCTGAACGGTACGGCGCTTATACCATTGTTAAAAATCCACACAAAGCGATCTGCTACCAAACCGCCTGCAGCAGGTTCGAACCTGGTATATCTGGATTATGAAACTGCGTTCATATCCATTAGGCCACAGACGCCGACAGGCTGACCTAACGAGCAGCAAAAAATGCAGGATAGAACTTCATTAGCAGTAACTCTTGCTGTCACAACTAGTTTTCAGGTATAACCCTAGCACTGAAATGGATGTAACTTTTTCCCTATACAGGTTATATTTTAATAAAAAGCAATAAATAGATAAAATTTATATTTCTGATAAAATATCTTAAGCTATATGTAAGACTCTTAAAAAATGGCTGCAGGTTATTTTGTTACTTGTAAGTCATATGTGCAAACAATAAATTTATTTTATATCATGTAAAGTGTAGACTTGGCATCTGACTATAAATAAATGGTCAAACCAGGCAGCTCGCCTTGGTAGAACACTGTAGACTATATATATATGGAGTCATATCTGGAGCCATCCTTATAAGACTATCAGCTATGCACAATGCTATAGTATGTACATATAGATGTGAACCTCTGTCTGTGAGGCTAATTACACATTGACTCTCAAAATCATCCACACACTTCCAGGGATTCCCCTTGCCTGTAGGGAAACATGCTGGGAACCAAGCATTATAAACTAAGCTTGAAGGAGTCACTTGAGCCCCAGATGTAACTGTGGCTTTTACCTGCATGTAGGAGGATCTCACTATGGACCTCATAATAGGCAGGTGGAGCTGAGAAGTGGCTCTGTGTAGGACATGATGATTCCTAGCACCAGAGCATAGTATTTTTGCTCTGCATATTTGAAGAGCCCCCTTGGATGGCAGGGAATGCACAGTATGTCACATGCTTCTTCCTTCTAGCTTGGGACCAGACGTGATGATCTATCAAATGTAAGCTAAGCTGGAGAAAGTGGAGCTGATGACTTAACTCAACATGTTTCAGAATGGTAGAAAAGCCATGATCTACAGTGTAGAAAATGTCAAGGACTCTTCAACTTGGTACTGACTGCAAGAGCAAAAAGCTCAGCGACATTATGAAACCTGAAGTGATTTGTCCAAGTTGGGTGTTATTAGAAACATCACATTGCAGGATAAATCCCCACCAACCTTAACTGAATGGGTGGCAGGAGAGGGCACTTCATTCCTCAACAAAATCCAGGAGTAAGATACCATGTAAAAAACATGAGTTGCACATAAGTTTTTAACATTTTTCTTAGGTGTCATGTTGAAAGAGAGAGACAGAGAGAGAAAAGGGAGAAAGAGAGACAGAGGGAAACAGAGAGAGCAGGTATAAGTGTGAGAGAGAGAGAGAGAGAGAGAGAGAGAGAGAGAGAGAGTAAAAAAGCACTCAAGAACAAATCCAAGTAGGTAATTTTACTTGCTTAAAAAAAAAATATATATATATATATATATCTATTATTGAAGAAGTTTGGTAATGTTATACTTAATGTTATTTGGTAAGTGGAAACAACTCTGCCACATCTTGTCTGCAGCCGTCCATTCTTGGGATTTGGCCTGATTGGCTCTTTGGTTGGTGTACAGGTTGTGTCAGTGATGGTCATCAATACAAGCATTAACGGCAATGTCATGAGGTTTGTATGTTGCTCTAGAATGTCTGCAGAATAATTGACTTAACGTGTTAGCCACCTGTTCAGATGTGGCTGGTATTTTGTTGCAACAAAACTGAAATAAATATAAACTCATAATCAATCCATGCAGAAAATTGTTACTGGTATGTATTTTCTCGTACATCATCCTGAGACTCTGAGTAGACTTACATCTTCATCTTTTGATCTGTCATGTTGTTGGATTGTTTATCAGATAATAATCATATTTTAACTCAGTTTTACTAATTTTTGCTCTATATGTTTATTGCCACCTGTTATCACTTTGAATGGTAAGACGGTATGAGGTTTAGTCAATTAAAACCTCGTTGTCTATTGCAAATTACAAATAATTTTAACTCTAATATTGAGTTAAACTTTAATTAATGACATTATACCTTTATTACTCAAGCCTATTCTAAGTGCCAAAAATAAAAAAAGGATTTCGCCTCATTTTGGCAAGGTGCGCTTCCTTCAACCTAGACACATGGTCTGTCAGTTATATTAGGGGGCATGTCCAAATATAAAAGACCTTGTGATTTGCATAAGAAAATGTGAATTCACACTAAAATTGAACAAGGAATTTCCATGTTATGCCAGAGGTCGGCAAGATTTAGAAGCAGAATGACTTGTGTGTAGAGGTGGCACATTTCTGTCAGTAGCAAATAAAGTTGCTGCTGATTAAAAAAGAAGAAAACACACACCCACACATGAGAATATGAATGCCACAAGAACGCACTTGTGTCTGAAAGTTCGCAATCAAATTTGACATTATTTACAAAAGAAACAAGTACGGAACCAAAAAGTAACTGCCACTGAAGGTCCTGTTGCTTTTCATACTGTAAAACGTCACAATAATTTGAAATCAGTGGACTGTACTTTAAAACGTTTTCCATCATTCAGAAAGTGCCAACAAATTTTCATTTGCCAGAACCAGAAAAACCGCTAGTTTTATTTATGTGATAATGTTTCTGTGTGATTTATAAATTAATCAAGTGTTTTTAAAGACGAATTTTATCATCTTAATATATCAGTAAATACAAAATCAAGGTGATTTGATGAAATTATTGTTTGATGTGTAATAAATAAGCTTCACTGTCATTTATTGTTTAAAATAAATATGTCCTATATTTTCAGTATAGTGTCCTCTCTTGTCCTTCTTTCCATGACAAAAAAGTAAATATTGTCCTCCTTTTTGCATTGAATGATATAGTCACCCTAGTGTATCATAGCATAAATGGAGATGCTGTCCTGATCGGCTGTTTTTAACCTGAGATATATACAGTACTGTTCCTTTATATTGTGTATGGAGAGTATGGGTGTTAATAAACAGTTTAATGTTTTTATAATATAGTTAATAATTAGTGCACATTGTTGAATACTGAACATTTTAATAGGTCAAAGAAATTTGAAGATTGATGATCTAGTTAATAATTAGTGTACAGTGTTGAATACTGAACATTCTAATAGATAAAAGAAACTTGAAGATTTATGATCTAGTTAACGATTCATGTACAGTGTTAAATACTGAACATTATAATAGGTCGGAGAAAACTTGAAAATTATTGAAAGTAGCAGAATAAGAGAAGTTGTGAGTGGGTGGCCAGTCTCTCTAGTCAGTCCATCTCCCCGGGGGGTAGTAATTACAAAAGTTGATTGGAAGGTGGAATAATGTTGAAGAGAATTCTCTATAACTGAGGAGGTCGACGAATGGATGTGAGCGTACGTGTGTTGCACTCTAATTGGCTACATGTACATGTGCACATTGTTATGGCTGCTGTCGTACGGTTGTTCGAACTTGATAATTTCATAAACTGTCTCAACTTTCACGCGTCCATTAAAAAAAACAACAGGCCTTAACAATTAGAGATCACTATAGTAAGGAAATCCTCATGTGGTCCCTGGTGTTCATTGATAACAAGAAGAAGAAGACATGTTGTATAAGGCGACTATTATGTGGTTGTACATGGGCAAACTCTTGATGTAAAATGACCTGCTAGAGAAGCCACCACTACAAAAGTACAGGAATGCTGGGTATAGGCTTCCTGTAAGGGAAACAACTGCACTCCATAAGGAGTGGAAAACAAAATGACGATGATAGCGAACCATCCCAGAGAAGCAGTAAGCTGACTAAAATTGTAGTGTCATTATTATATCACTATACAGAGTAGCAGTCAGCTGACTATAACTGTAGTGTCATTATTATATCACTATACAGAGTAGCAGTCAGCTGACTATAACTGTAGCATCATTATTATATCACTATACAGAGTAGCAGTCAGCTGACTATAACTGTAGTGTCATTATTATATCACTATACAGAGTAGCAGTCAGCTGACTATAACTGTAGCATCATTATTATATCACTATACAGAGTAGCAGTCAGCTGACTATAACTGTAGTGTCATTATTATATCACTATACAGAGTAGCAGTAAGCTGACTACCATTGTGGTGTCATTATTATATCACTATACAGAGTAGCAGTAAGCTGACTATAACTGTAGTGTCATTATTATATCACAATCCAGAGTAGCAGTCAGCTGACTATAACTGTAGTGTCATTATTATATCACTATACAGAGTAGCAGTCAACTGACTATAACTGTAGTGTCATTATTATATCACAATACAGAGTAGCAGTCAGCTGACTATAACTGTAGTGTCATTATTATATCACTATACAGAGTAGCAGTCAGCTGACTATAACTGTAGTGTCATTATTATATCACAATACAGAGTAGCAGTCAGCTGACTATAACTGTAGTGTCATTATTATATCACTATACAGAGTAGCAGTAAGCTGACTATAACTGTAGCATCATTATTATATCACTATACAGAGTAGCAGTCAGCTGACTATAACTGTAGTGTCATTATTATATCACTATACAGAGTAGCAGTAAGCTGACTATAACTGTAGCATCATTATTATATCACTATACAGAGTAGCAGTCAGCTGACTATAACTGTAGCATCATTATTATATCACTATACAGAGTAGCAGTCAGCTGACTATAACTGTAGTCATTATTATATCACTATACAGAGTAGCAGTCAGCTGACTATAACTGTAGTGTCATTATTATATCACTATACAGAGTAGCAGTAAGCTGACTATATTTGTAGCATCATTATTATATATCCCTATACAGAGTAGCAGTCAGCTGATTATAACTGTAGTGTCATTATTATATCACTATACAGAGTAGCAGTCAGCTGACTATAACTGTAGTGTCATTATTATATCACTATACAGAGTAGCAGTCAGCTGACTATAACTGCAGCATCATTATTATATCACTATACAGAGAAGCAGTAAGCTGACTATAACTGTAGCATCATTATTATATCACTATACAGAGTAGCAGTCAGCTGACTATAGCTGTAGTGTCATTATTATATCCCTATACAGAGTAGCAGTAAGCTGACTATAACTGTACTGTCATTATTATATCCCTATACAGAGTAGCTGTAAGCTGACTATAACTGTAGCATCAAAGACCCAAAGATGCAGCAATAGTGAATGTAGTCAGTGACCCATAGCTTGACTGCTTGCATCAGGACCAGCAAACCAGAGCTGGTCAAGACTGTACTCCACCTCCACGTGGTGGTCCTGGAAACAGTCTGCAGCAGTGCAGTCTGGCTGAGCGAGTACGGATCGCAGAGGGAAGGCAAACCCGGTCCCAAAAAATGCCGTGCTGAAGTCGGATGTGTCGACCGAAAGGTGCAGATATCACAGCTACGGTGTAAACAGACACAACGCAACCACCGTCCTTTTCAGGGCGAACGAGGAAGAAGAGGAAGAAGGAAGAATATCACTATACAGAGTAGCAGTCAGCTGACTATAACTGTAGTGTCATTATTATATCACTATACAGAGTAGCTGTAAGCTGACTATAACTGTAGCGCCATTATTATATCACTATACAGAGTAGCAGTCAGCTGACTATAACTGTAGCGTCATTATTATATCACTATACAGAGTAGCAGTAAGCTGACTATAACTGTAGCGTCATTATTATATCACTATACAGAGTAGCAGTAAGCTGACTATAACTGTAGCGTCATTATTATATCACTATACAGAGTAGCAATAAGCTGACTATAACTGTACTGTCATTATTATATCACTATACACAGTAGCTGTAAGCTGACTATAACTGTAGCATCATTATTATATCACTATACAGAGTAGCACCAACGGGCTGATCACCCGTTTGCCAGTCACTTCGATTACGGAAACAACAGCAAATGGATTGATTTGCCGTTGCCCTAAAGACGCCAATAGGCGTGATGGGAAACAATGGCAAAGAAAACCTATCTGCTGTTGCCCTAAGACGCCACTAGGCGTAATGGCCACTGACTGCTTTGACGGTCGGTGGCTAAGGACGGAAGAAGAAGAAGAAGATACAGAGTAGCAGTAAGCTGACTATAACTGTAGCGTCATTATTATATCACTATACAGAGTAGCAGTAAGCTGACTATAACTGTAGTGTCATTATTATATCACTATACAGAGTAGCAGTAAGCTGACTATAACTGTAGCGTCATTATTATATCACTATACAGAGTAGCAGTAAGCTGACTATAACTGTAGTGTCATTATTATATCACTATACAGAGTAGCAGTAAGCTGACTATAACTATAGCAACATTATTATATCACTATACAGAGTAGCAGTAAGCTGACTATAGCTGTAGTGTCATTATTATATCACTATACAGGAGCCGCGCTAGCGTAGTGGTTACCACACCGTTCTGGCGACCGGGTGATGCAGGATCAAGCCCGGGCGACGGCATTTGAGGATTTTTCGTCGACCGGGATTTGGACTGCATTAACTCGAGACCTGGCGAGAACATTTGAAGGAGTGTTGTCGACCAGGGATTGGCGGCTCCTGAGCCGACCCAGCTCTAATGGGTACCTCCGAAATCGGCGAGTATTTGCCTGAATGGCGAGGGACACCTGACTCTGTACAAGAAAAAGGGATACTCACGTAAAATCAATGTCAGGTTAGACATTAATAATAACCTGAGATTTCGCCTCGAGTATTAGCGGGCTTACGAAAAAAAAAAAATCACTATACAGAGTAGCAGTAAGCTAACTACAACTGTAGTGTCATTATTATATCACTAAACAGAGTTGCAGTAAGCTGACTATAACTGTAGTATCATTATTATATCACTATACAGAGTAGCAGGAAGCTGACTATAACTGTAGTGTCATTATTATATCACTAAACAGAGTAGCAGTAAGCTGACTATAACTGTAGCATCATTATTATATCACTATACAGAGTAGCAGTCAGCTGACTATAACTGTAGTGTCATTATTATATCACTAAACAGAGTAGCAGTAAGCTGACTATAACTGTAGTGTCATTATTATATCACTAAACAGAGTTGCAGTAAGCTGACTATAACTGTAGTATCATTATTATATCACTATACAGAGTAGCAGTCAGCTGACTATAACTGTAGTGTCATTATTATATCACTATACAGAGTAGCAGTAAGCTGACTATAACTGTAGTGTCATTATTATATCACTAAACAGAGTTGCAGTAAGCTGACTATAACTGTAGTATCATTATTATATCACTATACAGAGTAGCAGTCAGCTGACTATAACTGTAGTGTCATTATTATATCACTAAACAGAGTAGCAGTAAGCTGACTATAACTGTAGCATCATTATTATATCACTATACAGAGTAGCAGTAAGCTGACTATAACTGTACTGTCATTATTATATCGCTATACAGAGTAGCAGTCAGCTGACTATAACTGTAGCATCATTATTATATCACTATACAGAGTAGCAGTAAGCTGACTATAACTGTACTGTCATTATTATATCGCTATACAGAGTAGCAGTAAGCTGACTATAACTGTACTGTCATTATTATATCACTATACAGAGTAGCAGTAAGCTGACTATAACTGTACTGTCATTATTATATCACTATACAGAGTAGCAGTAAGCTGACTATAACTGTACTGTCATTATTATATCACTATACAGAGTAGCAGTAAGCTGACTATAACTGTAGCATCATTATTATATCGCTATACAGAGTAGCAGTAAGCTGACTATAACTGTAGCATCATTATTATATCGCTATACAGAGTAGCAGTCAGCTGACTATAACTGTAGCATCATTATTATATCACTATACAGAGTAGCAGTAAGCTGACTATAACTGTACTATCATTATTATATCACTATACAGAGTAGCAGTCAGCTGACTATAACTGTAGCATCATTATTATATCGCTATACAGAGTAGCAGTCAGCTGACTATAACTGTAGCATCATTATTATATCACTATACAGAGTAGCAGTAAGCTGACTATAACTGTACTGTCATTATTATATCGCTATACAGAGTAGCAGTCAGCTGACTATAACTGTAGCATCATTATTATATCGCTATACAGAGTAGCAGTAAGCTGACTATAACTGTACTGTCATTATTATATCGCTATACAGAGTAGCAGTCAGCTGACTATAACTGTAGCATCATTATTATATCGCTATACAGAGTAGCAGTAAGCTGACTATAACTGTACTGTCATTATTATATCACTATACAGAGTAGCAGTAAGCTGACTATAACTGTACTGTCATTATTATATCGCTATACAGAGTAGCAGTAAGCTGACTATAACTGTAGCATCATTATTATATCACTATACAGAGTAGCAGTAAGCTGACTATAACTGTAGCATCATTATTATATCGCTATACAGAGTAGCAGTCAGCTGACTATAACTGTACTGTCATTATTATATCACTATACAGAGTAGCAGTAAGCTGACTATAACTGTAGCATCATTATTATATCACTATACAGAGTAGCAGTAAGCTGACTATAACTGTAGCATCATTATTATATCGCTATACAGAGTAGCAGTCAGCTGACTATAACTGTACTGTCATTATTATATCACTATACAGAGTAGCAGTAAGCTGACTATAACTGTACTGTCATTATTATATCGCTATACAGAGTAGCAGTAAGCTGACTATAACTGTAGCATCATTATTATATCGCTATACAGAGTAGCAGTAAGCTGACTATAACTGTACTATCATTATTATATCACTATACAGAATAGCCGTAAGCTGACTATAACTGTAGTGTCATTATTGTATCACTGTATTATTAACATTACATTTACTGGCACTATTGTATCATGTCTGCTGCAGAATGAGCACCACTGATTACTTTTCTGATGTCTACGTGAAACCATATTGTCGTGTGGGTGTCTATGCTATAGGTTTAGGTCTGGGCTATTTTCTGTCCACAGAAGACAGGACGATTAAGCTGAGGAAGGTAATGTTGTGGTTTCAGTTGATGATGTTGGTGGTGGTTGTTACTGGCAATGTTGATGATGATGTTAGTATGGGGATGTGGATGATGTAACTTGATGATGAGAATGTTGATTGTTACTGGTGATGTTGGTATGGTGATGAGGATGGGGATGTTAACATGGTGATTGTTACTGGTAATTTTGATGGTGATGTTCACATGATGGTGAGAATGATGATGAAGATGGTGTTATTAACATGGTGATGAGGATAATGATTGTTATTGGTGATTGTGATGATGTTAAATTGATGATAATGTTAACCTGGTGATGATCATGCCATTGGTAATGATGATAGTGGTGATAATAAAAAGTGATCCTGATCATGAGTATTGATAGCTAGTTCATGATTGTTATTATATATTTTTGTTGTTGTGATAACATTGACGGTGAAAGTTGTTGTGATAACATTGATGGTAAAAGTTGTTGTGATAACATTGATGGTGAAAGTTGTTGGGATAACACTGATGGTGAAAGTTGTTGGGATAACACTGAAGGTGAAAGTTGTTGTGATAATGTTGACGGTGAAAGTTTTAGTGATAACATTGATGGTGAAAGCTGTTGTGATAACACTGATGGTGATAGTTGTTGTGATAAAACTGATGGTGACAGTGATAGTCATGCTGATAATCATGATGATTACAATTATGGTACTCATGGTGATGAAAAAGATGATATCGGTATTGTGATGATAAAGAATGTGATTTTCATCAACTGAAGAAAAAAATGTATCAGCTTCCGTGTCCTTCTCTCATTTTGTCCTCAGTCAACCACTGCTGTTCTCAAGACACTACTGTGATTTACTGTAATAGTCAATGTTGCTCTCAGATACCACTGTGATTTACTGTAATAGTCAATGCTGCTCTCAGATACCACTGTGATTTACTGTAATAGTCAATGTTGCTCTGAGATACCACTGTGATTTACTGTAATAGTCAATGTTGTTCTCAGATACCACTGTGATTTACTGTAACAGTCAATGTTGCTCTCAGATACCACTGTGATTTACTGTAATAGTCAATGTTGCTCTCAGATACCACTGTGATTTACTGTAATAGTCAATGTTGCTCTCAGATACCACTGTGATTTACTGTAATAGTCGATGCTGCTCTCAGATACCACTGTGATTTACTGTAATAGTCAATGCTGCTCTCAGATACCACTGTGATTTACTGTAATAGTCAATGCTGCTCTCACATACTACTGTGATTTACTGTAATAGACAATGATATCCCCAGATACCAGTGATTTACTGTAATAGTCAATGCTGCTCTCAGATACTGCTGTGATTTACTGTAATAGTCAATGCTATCCCAAATACCACTGTGATTTACTGTAATAGTCAATGCAATCCCCAGATATCACTGTGATTTAATATAATAGTCAAAGTTGTCCTCAGATATCACTGTGATGTAATGTAATAGTCAGAGCTGTCCTCAGATATTACTGTGATACTGATTCAATACCGTTTTATTGGTTTATATACTAATATATATGTCTTCAGATACCACTGTGATGTAATAGTCAATGATGTCCTCAGATATCACTGTGATGTAATAGTCAATGCTTTTTTCAGACATCACTGTGATGTAACAGTCAATGCTGTCCTCACATATCACTGTGATTTACAGTAATAGTCAATGCTGTCCTCAAACAGCACTGTGATGTAATAGTCAAAGCTGTCCTCAGATATCACTGTGATGTAATAGTAATAGTCAATGCTGTCCTCATTTATCACTGTGATATAAGTCAATGCTGTCCTCAGATATCACTGTGGTGTAATAGTCAATGCTGTCCTTAGATATTACTGTGATGTAATAGTCAATACTGTCCTCATATATCACGGTGATGTAATAGTCAATGCTGTCCTCAGATATCACTGTGATGTAAGTCAATGCTGTCTTCAGATACCACTGTGATGTAACAGTCAATGCTGTCCTCAGACATCACTGTAATGTAACAGTCAATGCTGTCCTCAAACAGCATAATGATGTAATGTAATAGCTTATCCTGTTCTCAGACACCACTGATTACTGTAGTAGTCAATGCTGTCCTCAAACAGCACAGTGATGTAATGTAATAGCTGATACTGTTCTCAGACACCACCGAATACTGTAGTAGTCAATGCTGTCCTCAGAGAGCACTGTAATGTAATGTAATAGTTTATGCATTCCGTAGACAGCACTTTGATATAATGTAATAGCTGCTACTGTTCTGAGAAACCACAGATTACTGTAGTAGTCAATGCTGTTCTCAAACACCACTGATTACTGTAGTAGTCAATGCTGTTCTCAGACACCACTGATTACTGTAGTAGTCGGTGCTGTTCTCAGACACCACTGTGATGTAATAGTCAATGTTGTCCTCAGATACCACTGTGATGTAATAGTCAATGTTGTCCTCAGATACCACTGTGATGTAATAGTCAATGTTGTCCTCAGATACCACTTTGTGTTGGGTGGTTGCTGTGCCTTACTGCTGTGTTGCTGCTACCATATATCACCTACTTAGAATATCGCGTGGGGGGTAGACTGTGGTCAGGGTTGGAGACCTCCCTTTATGAAGCTCTATCTCGCCCCATCTGGGGCCTGGCTGTGTCATGGATCATCTTCACTTGCTGTAATGGTCAAGGAGGTATGCGCAAGATACATCTACACATGACCTGCATCTACAATCTACTTCTACCTACATCTACATATGATCTGCACCTACACATGACCTACATCAACATATTACTTAATCTAATAATAACCTACATCTACATAAGATCTGCATTTATATATGACCTACAATTACACATGACTTGTATCAACATGACCTGCATCTAGACAAGACCTACATCTACACTGACCTGTATCTTCATTTGACCTGTGTCTACACAAGGCCTAGTTTTGTGACCTAAATCCACAACTGACCTGTATCTACTTATGAAACTATATCATGTGATGTCTGAACATTGAGGAATGTGTAAATGGGTCAGGGGAGGATGGGTTCAATATTGTAGCAAAGAGAGGAGATGTAGATGATAATGAGTATAACAAGATCCCACAGAGGATGATGTGATAGATCGTTAGAGGGAACAAAGAAAAACATTTGTAGGTAGGTAAATTTAGACCCAGTCTTCTCTTGCCAGCACTGAAAAGTGGGGTATAGCCAGGATTAAAAGTAGTTGCTCAGTGTAAACCCATGAGCTAGCTTGATAAATTTCTCTTTGTTTGTGAGCTACATCAGATAGGAAAGCGATCTTTTCTTTTATGTGATGTTTATATTTGGTAAAATATCATTTAGTTTGAATTTCCTGCTGCTTTTTCCATGGAATTGCTAGAAGCAGGTCATCGGGCAGAGTTAAAACTTACAGCCAAGCTGTACTTATTTCAAATTCTGAAATCCGAAAACAGCCAAGACTTAATCATGGTAGATCTTTATAGAACTCAGTGTTTCTAAAGTAGATCCCGACAGCTCTTGGCTGACCCAATCTCTGAACTAGAGGGAAATGTGAGAATATGTCACTAAACCATGTACAGACTAGAGGGAAATGTGAGAATATGTCACTAAAACATGTACAGACTAGAGGGAAATGTGAGAATATGTCACTAAACCATGTACAGACTAGAGGGAAATGTGAGAATATGTCACTAAAACATGTGCATTAGAGGGAAATGTGAGAATGCACCTAAATCTGAAGAGAAATGTCCCTGACAATATCCAGACTGTGAACTGTTGTTATATGCAGGTTTTATCTCCAAGTTTCTGTCCTGGAACTTCTTCATTCCACTGGGTCGGATAACTTACGGTGTTTACCTCCTACATCCCATTCTGATGACGGCAGTCATTGTATCCAGCCAGAGCAAGATCACTGTCAACTTTGGACAAATGGTATGTCTGTCTGTACATGCACACAAATGGTATGTCTGTCTGTACATGCACACAAATGGTATGTCTGTCTGTACATGCACACAGATGGTACGTCAGTCTGTACATGCACACAAATGGTACATCTGTCCATACATGCACA
Source organism: Oreohelix idahoensis (assembly GCA_024509875.1). Classification (NCBI taxonomy): domain Eukaryota; kingdom Metazoa; phylum Mollusca; class Gastropoda; order Stylommatophora; family Oreohelicidae; genus Oreohelix; species Oreohelix idahoensis. The sequence continues at coordinate 38,074 of JAMPIV010011077.1, read as the reverse complement.
CAAATGGTACATCTGTCTGTACATGCACACAAATGGTACATCTGTCCATACATGCACACAAATGGTACATCTGTCCATACATGCACACAAATGGTACATCTATCTGAACATGCACACAAATGGTACATCTGTCTGTACATGCAGACAAATGGTACATGTCTGTACATGCACAAAAATGGTACATCTATCTGTACATGCACACAAATGGTACATCTGTCTGTACATGCACACAAATGGTACATCTGTCTGTACATGCACACACATAGTGCATCTGTCTGTACATGCACACAAATGGTACATCTGTCTGTACATGCACACAAATGGTACATCTGTCTGTACATGCACACAAATGGTACATCTGTCTGTACATGCACACAAATGGTACATCTGTATGTACATGCACACAAATGGTATGTCTGTCTGTACATGCACACAAATGGTATGTCTGTCTGTACATGCACACAAATGATATGTCTGTCTGTACATGCACACAATTGATATGTCTGTCTGTAAATGGTACACATCTGTACATGTACACAAATGGTACATCTATCTGTACATGCACACAAATCAGGCATCTGTCTGTACATGTACACAAATGACATCTGTACATGCACACAAATGGTACATCTGTCTGTACATGTACACAAATGGTACATCTGTCTACATACACACAAATGGTACATCTGTCTGTACATGTACACACATGGTATGTCTGTCTGTACATGCACACAATTGATATGTCTGTAAATGGTACACCTGTCTGTACATGTACACAAATGGTACATCTATCCATACATGCACACAAATCAGGCATCTGTCTACATGTACACAAATGACATCTGTACATGCACACAAATGGTACATCTGTCTGTACATGCACACAAATGGTACATCTGTCTGTATATGCACACAAATGGTATGTCTGTCTGTACATGCACACACATGGTATGTCTGTCTGTACATGCACACACACATGGTATGTCTGTCTGTACATGCACACACATGGTATGTCTGTCTGTACATGCACACACATGGTATTTCTGTCTGTACATGCACACACATGCTATGTCTGCCTGTACATGTACACACATGGTATGTCTGTACATGCACACACATGCTATGTCTGTCTGTACATGTACACACATGGTATGTCTGTCTGTACATGCACACAGATGGTATGTCTGTCTGTACATGCACACACATGGTATGTCTGTCTGTACATGTACACACATGGTATGTCTGTCTGCACATGTATACACATGGTATGTCTGTCTGTACATGTACACACATGGTATGTCTGTCTGTACATGTACACAGATGGTATGTCCATCTGTACATGTACACACATGGTATGTCTGACTGTACATGTACACACATGGTATGTCTGTCTGTACATGTACACACATGGTATGTCTGACTGTACATGTACACAGATAATATGTCTGTCTGTATATGTACACACATGGTATGTCTGTCTGTACATGTACACAGATGGTATGTCTGTCTGTACATGTACACAGATGGTATGTCTGTCTGTACATGTACACACATGATATGTCTGTCTGTACATGTACACACATGGTATGTTGGTCTGTACATGTACACACATGGTATGTCTGTCTGTACACACATGGTATGTCTGTCTGTACATGTACACACATGGTATGTCTGTGTACATACATGGTATGTATCCATGTACACAGATGGTATGTCTGTCTGTACATGTACACAGATAGTATGTCTGTACATGTACACACATGGTGTCTGCCTGTACATGTACACACATGGTATGTCTGTCTGTACATGTACACAGATGGTATGTCTGTCTGTACATGTACACAGATGGTATGTCTGTCTGTAGTGATGGCTCCATAAGGAGCATAAAGGTAAATAATTATATTCATAAAAAACCTTGACCTTGTTACAGGCACTGACCTACATCTCGTACCTGGTTGGTAGTTGGTGTCTGGCACTGGTTCTGATTGTGCTAGTAGAACAACCTTTTGTCAGCATGGAGGCTATTATCAAACAACACATCCAAACCAAGAGAACATAACTAGGTGAGACTATATCCCAAAAATGCCAGCTTAGTTGTGTCAGGAATGTTGAGAAAGAGATTTCATGACCTTGATCTTGGAGTAGACAAACCACGCAGCTACACAGTTCAGAAACTTGTGTCACGTGACTTCTAATAATATCAACAGCTTCGTCATAAAGTCAGATCAGGTGCCATCTCCACAGTTAAGGTTGGCAATAATAAATCTCTTACATTTTCTGTCTCTTGCCCTGATAGTACACTCTGACAAGTTATATCCCGTCCATGTCTTGCTGGCAACGGATAGGACACATGTTGAGGAAACCTGTTGGTAGCGTTATAAGGCAGGATAGGACACATGTTGAGGAAACCTGTTGGTAGCGTTATAAAGCCAGTCTTTGCTCTCAAATCCTCCTGTTTGGTTCCCATTGTGTGGATGTTTTAAATAGGTCAAACAAACACATCAAATACAATAAAACTGCATAATTAAAAACAAAAGTCACAGGATTAAAACATGAAAAACCAAAAAATATTAGAGAAATAAAAACATTTTAGAAGTTAGTCATTTCCTGCAACATTTGTTTCAAGACGTGGAAACACAGTTGTGGGGTACAAGACAACACAACCAAACCAAGACAACACAAGATAAAATATCTGTGATTTGATCTGACAGCAAACAAAGTGACATTTCTCTGTAATGCAGGCATCTTCACAGATTGTCACTTCATATTATCAATACAGTACTGACATCACTTGATATTATCAATACTGATTGTCACTTGATTTTTATAAATTATTATGCTACAGAATGACGACTACACAACATAAAAGGTAAAGATAAATCCCATAGCAGATAATGTCATAGAGGAGTTAAGTGTTATAGACTTCACTATGCTAGGTATTTAAATGGTGGAGTGACCAGTTTCTGTCCTCCCACCCTTCACTTTCCCTAACTCACATGCAGTATTAGGACCTAGACCGCAGAGTGACCAACCCTGTAACTGTGTCATAAAAACACAAGCACTCTAACCACTCAACACAACATAATGAACCAAAATATGTCAATGTAATTAATTTGTTTGTAAACAGTTTGTGATCCAAGAACCAGACAAACAAGAAAATCATGTCAGAAAAAAAGAAATGCATAAAAAAGTAAAACAAAATGTGAGCAGACGCATGTACACACAATGATCTTGTTTTATTACTAAAGGTTTCCAGCATGTCAGGTTTCATGGCAGATCAAATGTGTTCCACGCAATGTCAAATATTTTACAGCAAACAAAAAATTTGTTTTGTGCAACACAAAACCTGTTTTATGGCAAGGAGAATGTTTTATGTTATAGAAGAGCTATTTTCAGCAAAAATAAAATCTGTTTTATCTAACAGAAAAACTATTTTCAGCAAAACTAAAATCAGTTTTATGTAAAAAAAAAAAACAACCTATTTTATGTAAAAGAACTATTTTCAGCAAAACTAAAATCTGTTTTATGTAAGAGAAAAACTATTTTTCAGCAAAACTAAAATCTGTTTTTGTAAGAGAAAAACTATTTTTCAGCAAAACTAAAATCTGTTTTTGTAAAAGAACTATTTTCAGCAAAACTAAAAAAATATCTTTTAAGAAAAAAAAAAAAAAAGCTATTTTCAGCAAAACTAAAATCTCTTTTATGTAAGAGAAAAACTATTTTCAGCAAAACGAAAATATGTTTTTGTAAAAGAACTATTTTCAGCAAAACTAAAAAAAATCTATTTTAAGAAAAAAAAAAGCTATTTTCAGCAAAACTAAAATCTCTTTTATTTAAGAGAAAAACTATTTTCAGCAAAACGAAAATCTTTTTTATCTAGAACTATTTTCAGAAAAACTAAAATCTGTTTTATGTAAAAGAACAATTTTCAGCAAAACTGAAATCCATTTTATGGACAAGAAGAAGTATTTTCAGCAGAACTCAAATCTATTTTATGTAAAAGAGCTATTTTCAGCAAAACTAAAACCTGTTTTATGTAGAAGAAAAACTATGTTCAGAAAAACTCAAATCTGTTTTATGTAAAAGAAAAGCTATTTTTAGCTATGAGCACAGTATTAAACTACCCAGAATCAAGACTTGTATTAAAACATGACAGTTCTGCTTAAAACTTCCCACAAGGCACTACACAGATCTTCCAAGGTTTCTGACCTGGGATTTGCGAACAGTTTATTTCAAAAGTCATGGTTCAAATCTTTCCCATATCATGAAACAAAAATTCTTGTATTACCACATACCAGCTCAACGTATAAAATACTTTATAAATCAAACTAAAAGACAAAGATATTTGCTTGAGATAAAACTCATGTCACAGCCCATAAAACACATATGACAATGGCTAACTACTCTCAGCTGTCTGTGTTGTAGATGGAAGAAGATTAGCTATCATCAAAGTAGACACACTGATACAAGAGTTTCTGTTATCATTGAAGAACATGCTGTAGATATTATCAGATATAACTGGAGAACATATTGCAGTAGTATCAAGTATCATTTTCTAGGTAGAATAGTATCAATGACCAAAGTTAGACATGTTTTAGGTAGTATCAATGACCAAAGTTAGACATGTTTTAGGTAGTATCAATGACCAAAGTTAGACATGTTTTAGGTAGTATCAATGACCAAAGTTAGACATGTTTTAGGTAGTATCAATGACCAAAGTTAGACATGTTTTAGGTAGTATCAATGACCAAAGTTAGACATGTTTTAGACTTGAGTCTCACTCAGAAAAATTAAAATGTTGTAGCACAAAAAGATTGACTGATAAATGTGGCAATTGAAAGTTACAATATAAACATCTGCCTCAACAGACGTCACCAGAAATAAGGTCATATCATTTCACTTGGTTGCTAGCACAACTCTAATGCCCCCAGGCATCATTAAAATAGCTAAAAAACTGACAAGCTTGTCTTGTCTCCTCACAATATGACAACATGTTAAAAATATTCACAAGGTTACCAAGGCTCCTGGCAATTTGAGAAAATGTTAAAAATACTCACAAGATTACCAAGGCAATATGAGAAATTCTACAAAACACCTGACACACAGCCATATATTCAGGCATTACCAGAATATGCTAGAAAACACCAGCCAGATTGTCACATCACAATAAAATGCTAGGAAACACCAACGATACAGGCTGCAACCTAGATATGACAAGCTTCAATATTTAAAATATTTTCTCACTGAACACAATCTGTGACAATATCTGCCACAGTCACTAACAGCCCCAGGAATAATTATAAACACACTGATGTGAGGGATTTTATTTCTGCCCCAGCATTGTCATCGAAGCAGACATTGGGTGAACAAGGAATAATCTCAATGGCCATTATTTTCAAATGCTTTCATCTCCCTTACACAAAAGCGTTTCTTCAGCACAACAACCGCCAGCTCCTAGCTTCAACAAACCAACACTGGACACTTGACATCTTTCCTTGATATCTCCCTCTCCTAATTTATCTCCTATGAAACTTCGATCTGGGCTGATGTTTCTCACGATCTTTGTGATTGGTTGTTCCAATAGGTTTTCAAAACTGTGGCTGACATGTACTGCCAATTCTTTATGCCATACATTATCAGAAGTTACACCAGAAATTGCACTTTTAGATGGGCTAATTTCTGACTCTACACAGCTGACAGTAATGTCTGTTCTGGGTGTGGATTCATCTCTGCATAACATATCCACAGGTGACAAAATTTGTGAACATTCCTTGTCAAGCCCGTACTCTTGGTGTTCACATTTCTGTGGCGTGTCCTTCCAGTGTCCATATTTGAAAGACAAGCTTTGCTGCTGATGTTCTTGTAGCATATCATTTTCTGATATCTCTTTAGGCTGAGCCTCATGTACATCATCAGCTCCACATATACTGTCAGCCTCACATACATCATCAGCCCCACATATATTGTCAGCCTCATGTACATCATCAACTTCAGTTGTGAAAGAATCGGGTGAGGATTGCTCTGTTGTATCGGAATGTTCTAGAGTCAGCTTCTGCAAATCTGTAGTATTGACACATCCTCCACCAGACACTCCTGGACCTGGTCTAGAGTTGACAATCAGGCATGGTGGACCATCTTCACCATTATCATCATCACCATCACCATCATCTCTAGCAAGAGCACAACCATTTGAGATGTCTGTTATACCAGAAGTAGCACCATTATTGACAGCAGTAATATAATTAACACTGCCATTTTTGTTTACATGTTTCCCTTGATCTACTGAAGCATTATTTCCTTCTTCAGTCGGCACTTCTACTGAGACATGGTGATAAGACCAGGTGTCATGGTGACACCAGGTAAAGTATACAGCTCCTGCAACTAAAATAGCTGTGGTAATAGCCACCATAATTCCTGCTGCGACATAACTGCGATTTCTCACACTCAGGACAAAAGACTCCCTGATTTCTGGGGGGAAAAAAGAACACTATTATTTCCATTAGTTCTGATTTTGTTTGTTTGTTTTTTGTTGTTTACTTGTTCTACTCACTCCAACATCCCAAATTACAAAGTTGGTTTTCAGTCTATCACCACATGAATAGCTATTCAAAAAGAACAGACATACAAATTTTCAAATGAATTGTTATTCAAATGTAGAGCCAATGAAATGAATTGTTATTCAGACGTACGACCATTAAAGTGAATAATCATTCACAAGGATAGTTTCTCTAGGACAGTGTGACTGAGCTACTATGTGACACTGAACTATTGAGTGCGTGAGCACTGTGTAACTGAGCTACAATATGATACTGAACCAGTGAGTGACTGAGCTACTGTGTGACTGAGCTACCATGTGACTGTGCCACTGAACTACTGAGTGACTGAGCCACTATGTGACACTGAACTACTGAGCTACTGTGTGACACTAAATTACTATGCGACATTGAACTATTGTGTGACTGAACTACTGTGTGACACTGAACTATTGTATAACTGAGCGACACTGAACTATTGTGTAACTGAGCTTCTGTGTGACACTGAATTATTGTATAACTGAGCTACTGTGTGACACTGAACTATTGTGTAGCTGAGCTAGTGTGTGATACTGAACTATTGTGTAACTGAGCTATTGTGTGACTGAGCTACTGTGTGACACTGAACTATTGTGTGACTAAGCTACTGTGTGATCCTGAGCTGGTGTGTGACTGAGCTACAGTGTGACTGAGCTACTGTGTGACTAAGCTACTGTGTGACATTGAACTATTGTGTGACTGAGCTACTGTGTGACACTGAACTATTGTATGACTGAGCTATCATGTGACACTGAACTATTGTGTGACTGAGCTACTGTGTGACACTGAACTATTGTGTGACTAAGCTACTGTGTGACATTGAGCTATTGTGTGACTGAGCTACTGTGTGACACTGAACTACTGTGTGCCACTGAACTATTGTGTGACCGAGCTACTGTGTGACACTGAACTATTGTGTGACTGAGCAACTGCGTGACACTGAAATATTATGTGACTGAACAACTGTGTGACACTGAACTATTGTGTGACTGAGCTACTGTGTGACACTGAGCTACTGTGTGACACTGAACTACTGTGTGACACTGAGCTAATGTGTGATACTGAACTACTGTGTGACACTGAACTATTGTGTGACTGAACTACCGTGTGACAGAGATACTGTGTGACACTGAACTACTATGTGACTGAGATACTGTGTGACACTGAACTACTATGTGACTTAACTACTGTGGCACTAAACTATTGTGTGACACTGAACTATTGTGTGACTGAACTATTTTGTGACACTGAATTATTGTGTGACTGAACTACTGCATGACTGAACTACTGTGACACTTAACTACTGTGTGATGCTGAACTACTGTGTGACTGAACTATTGTGTGACTGAGTTACTGTGTAACACTGAACTACTGTGTGACTGAACTACTGTGTGACACTGAACTACTGTGTGAATGAACTACTGTGGCACTAAACTATTGTGTGACACTGAACTATTGTGTGACTGAACTATTGTGTGACTGAACTACTGTGGCACTGAACTATTGTGTGACTGAACTATTGTGTGACACCGATCTATTGTGTGACTGAACTACTGTGACATTGATTTACTATGTGACATTGAACTACTGTGTGACTGAGCTACTGTGTGACACTCAACTATTGTGTGACTCAGCTACTGTGTGACATTGAACTATTGTGTGACATTGAACTATTGTGTGACTCAGCTACTGTGTGACACTGAACTATTGTGTGGCATTCAACTACTGTGTGACTGAGATACTGTTGGCTGACAGTGGTCAGTCTGAAGTCTTTAACATGAAACAATATGTTTCTGTGCTATAGATTTACACTGTGACTTGTGCTATGAATATTTTTTCATGGATATACTATCTTGCATGGACTACTAGTGCATTATTCATAAAGGACTACAGTGTTGTTTCATCTCTAGCTCAGCTTCCATCATTATGGAATTAACTGTTATTTACTTATGGTTGCATACAGTTGTATACAGGACTTGTGTTAAACATTTTGTATTATAGCATCTGTTACAAATAGTAGCTTATTGCCCGGACACCAAAGTCAGTTCTCTTTCTTGTTTATCATCATCATACAACAGAACTCTTTACATCCATATATAACATAACATCAACATTACATACTGTTTAGTTTATTTCATAAACACTTGTGTCTCCCCACAACTCTTCTTGTCTCTAGGTCACGGCGATCAGATCCTGCTCCTCTAACACTGCTAGCCGAGAACAGCTTGAGAATTGTCTTATCCATCGCATGGGGTGTCTAAAACCAGCTGGTCTTAACACCCTACACCCTTGTTCTATTTTGACCCTTTCCACTCTTATTCAATTTTTCTATTTCTCCGTCGCCCTCTAATAATATAAAAAATTGTTCAATATTTCTTGATTTTTTAATTTAATATTTATTTATCTCCAACTCATTCTGTCCTCTTCTATCTCCAGTCCTCGTTAATATTATATTTGGGTAGTTTATTGTTCAGTTTCGTTTTTTAGTTTCTTAGTATGTACTGTTTACATCCGGAAGTGGCAGTCATCTCCTTTTCCAGGTACGCACGTCTGGTCGGCGGCAAGTGTCTTAGGACTCAACTGCCTGTAGGGAAGTACCCAGGTTTTATTTTTATTAGATTCTTATGTGTCCTATCTAGCCTTCACTTTCCCTGATGAAGGCCTTGTGGCCGCAACGTTGGCTATTTTCCTTGTCTTTTGTACTTGCAAGAATCACCTTTTTTCGATTTTTTTTTCATACCCATCCATTGCCTTACCTCAGTTTCCCTCATCGTCCTCGACTTCCTATCTCTAGTGATGTGTCTTAAGTCTGTTGGTATAAACACTTGTGTCTCCCCACAACTCTTCCTATCTCAGTGATGTGTCTTAAGTCTGTTGGTATAAACACTTGTGTCTCCCCACAACTCTTCCTATCTCTAGTGATGTGTCTTAAGTCTGTTGGTATAAACACTTGTGTCTCCCCAGAACTCTTCCTATCTCTAGTGATGTGTCTTAAGTCTGTTGGTATAAACACTTGTGTCTCCCCACAACTCTTCCTATCTCTAGTGATGTGTCTTAAGTCTGTTGGTGTAAACACTTGTGTGTCCCCACAACTCTCCCTATCTCTAGTGATGCATCTTGTAGATTTTAATTTTGTTCCTTGGCATGATGTTGAACTATCCAGTATCTATTCTCTTTGCCAGCCTTTCTAGAAATGTCTGTCCATTGTGAATATCTGTACTTTGTGCCTGCTTGTAAGTCTGTTACTTGCTGTTTGTCCATTGTGAATATCTGTACTTTGTGCCTGCTTGTAAGTCTGTTATTTGCTGTCTGTCTATTGTGAATATCTGTACTTTATGCCTACTTGTAAGTCTGTTATTTGCTGTCTGTCCATTGTGAATATCTGTACTTTGTGCCTGCTTGTAAGTCTGTTACTTGCTGTCTGTCCATTGTGAATATCTGTACTTTGTGCCTACTTGTAAGTCTGTTATTTGCTGTTTGTCCATTGTGAATATCTGTACTTTGTGCCTGCTTGTATGTCTCTGTTACTTGCTGTCTGTCCATTGTGAATATCTGTACTTTGTGCCTACTTGTAAGTCTGTTATTTGCTGTTTGTCCATTGTGAATATCTGTACTTTGTGCCTACTTGTAAGTCTGTTACTTGCTGTCTGTCCATTGTGAATATCTGTACTTTGTGCCTACTTGTAAGTCTGTTATTTGCTGTTTGTCCATTGTGAATATCTGTACTTTGTGCCTGCTTGTATGTCTGTTACTTGCTGTCTGTCCATTGTGAATATCTGTACTTTGTGCCTGCTTGTATGTCTGTTACTTGCTGTCTGTCCATTGTGAATATCTGTACTTTGTGCCTGCTTGTATGTCTGTTACTTGCTGTTTGTCCAGCCATATTGACCTGCCAACTCAAATCTCTCCTCAAAATCTTTGTCATCTTTTGTTCATCTGATATTTGCAGTCACCAAGTTTTCTAAACCTTCTTTTCTGATCAACAAATTGTACCTCTTATCTGTTTATTGTATTGGCAGTAACACTACAATTATACTTCTTATCTTTTTAATTTGTTAGTAGTAACACTACAATTGTACTTCTTATGTGTTTATTTTGTGTTTATAGTAACACTAGAATAGTACCTTTTATCTGTTTCATTTGTTAGGAGTAACACTACAATTGTATCTCTTATCTGTTTAATTTGTTAGTAGTAATACTACAATTTTATCTCTTATCTATTTATTTTGTTAGTAGTAACTCAGTAATTTTGTTCACTTTTAATGTTTTCTTGTGTGAATTTTGTTGTTGGTGTTTTCACATTTCCTCACTGGATGCCTTTGCCATCCTTGTTATGAACATCACTTTCCTCATTAACCATGTCTGCCTTGCCACGATTGATTTTTTTCTGTTTCACATGAATTTTAACTATCCACTTAATTGTGTTAATTTAACTACGTGCAAGACAAAATGAGAACATCTGACAAGTGGTCACAGCAAGTTGGTCTGACGATAACAGGGAAATGATAAAAATATTGTGAGAATAAATGTGACAAATGATAGACAGATCAGGAAGAACACGCTGACCAGATGTGACATATCTTGGCAGCAACATAGACAAAAACTGTAGATAGGGACGGTGATATCAAAATACGAATACAGAACTCTGATGGTCCTAACAAAATGTTGTACACAAAAGTGTGTATATCAATAATGTGACAAATCTTCTAGAACTTCTACACTGGGTCAAGGACTTTTTTCATGTACTATACTGTTCAAAAAAAGAAACGCATAGCTACTGAAGGCACACACATAGCCATAATTTTGACATTCAATAACTTTTTTAATTTAATGAGTTAATTGTTCAAATTGCACACAAGAATACCTTAGGGTTCAACCAATCAATTGACAGTTTTGCATCTGGGTCACGAGAGTTTTTTGGCGTACGGGCTTTCCCATTAGTATGGTGTGTGGCCTCCTCTTGCATCAATCAGCGACTGGCATCTCCTGGGCATGGATGCGATCAGATGTCTGATGTGGGCCTGTGGGATGGCTGCCCACTCTTCTTGGAGTGCCTGGAACAGATCACGACGATTGGCTGGAGCAACGTCTCGGCGACAAACACGTCTATGCAGCTCATCCCACAGGTGCTCAATTGGACTCACGTCTGGAGACAGGGATGGCCATGGAAGGGTGAGAATGTTGTTGGCAGTCAGGAACTGCGTGGTCAACCATGCACAATGGGGTCTGGCATTGTCCTGTTGAAACACAGACCTTTGGGCAGCCAAAAGTGGAAGGACATGGGGTCGAAGAATTTCATTGACGTATCGTTGCGCATTCAACTGATCATTCCCCACACCATTGCACCTCCACCGCCTTGCGGCGGAGATTCATCAACGCAGTTTTGGGCAAAATGTTCATTTCGCCTACGGTAGACCCTACGCCATCTATCATGATGCTGCAACAAAAAGAAAGATTTGTCACTAAACCAGACACGTCTCCATTGATTGTCAGCTGCCCAGGGACGATGCTGGTTGACCCAAAGAAGTCAATTTAGGCGATGGCGGCACGTAAGGACAGGTCCTCGGTGAGGTCGATGTGCCCAAAGTCCAGCGTCATGCAGTCTATTCCGGACAGTTTGTGGTATATAACTTCCACTAACTATTTTATTTCCTCGCACATTTTACTGCCCCAGTTGGTTCCCCTTGGGTCTCAGAGTAAATAGGGTCTCAGAGTAAATAGGGTCTCATAGTAAATAGGGTCTCAGAAAAATAGGGTCTGAGAGTAAATAGGGTCTGAGAGTAAATAGGGTCTGAGAGTAAACAGGGTCTGAGAGTAAACAGGGTCTCAGAGCAAACAGGGTCTCAGAGTAAATAGGGTCTCAGAGTAAATAAAGACAGAAGAGAACTACTGGTCCTGACAAGCTGGTGACTAAACTAAAGTTGTGCATGGGACTGGCAACCAGACCTTGTCAAATAAAAACCACAACTGCTGTTGTGCAGGTTTCCTGCATGGAGGCCATGACAGACTCTATTCTTTTCTATTCAATATACGAGACAGGCCGTCCAGAAGGACGGGCATATACATGTCTAGATATTTGTGTATATGTACCCTCATGTGTACAAACATAAAGTATACATGTAAGGTATGCATGAGCACATTAAGCTGATACATTTTATCTGATTACAGTGTTAGTCTGTTTCTGCCATGTGATTTTGATCTCACCTCCTGGCAGGGCTCTGATGTCCTCAATGACCTTGGAGTGTGCAACCTTGTCAATGACATGGTCAATCTCTTCCATCATCTTGGTCCTGGACGCCGAGACCTGGCCCATTATTGAGTCAAAACCTTTAATGACCCTGACCTTTGACTCTGAAACCGAGTCTGACACACAGTCCATAACTGTGTCCAGTTTCTTCATCACCTGCACCCTGGACAGTCCAACCTGGCAAAACACAACAAATTGATACATCATCATCACCCTTCAACTTCCCCTGTCAAGCCACAGGTCATCAACATTTGACACCAAGCCCTCCTGACATGGAACACCTGTTAATAATTCACCCCATGTCTTCTTTATCATTTCTCTGCTTGTCTCCACTGACTTTCTCCGAGTGTCTCCAATGGAGGTCTCTAATGGAGGTCTCCAATGGAGGTCTCTAATAGAGGTCTCCAATTATTTGTGTTTTACTCTGGGCATTCCAGAACAAGAACTACCTTATAAAACTATCGGGTGCTATCCACAACATGTGTTAGTTCGTTCGTTCATTCCTATCCAATGCTACTGTCTTTTCCTCACCTCTTCTTCCACTGACATTGGTCTGGTTCTTGCCGTCAGTTCAACATTAGTCACCTGGTCATACCCACATCAATCTTCATCATCATCATCATCAGTTGCCATCTCCACAACGAAGGTTGGCTGTAATGGATCTCCAACGTCTTCTGTCTCTTGTCTTGGTGGTACACTCTGATAGACTCTTTCCCGTCCATCTCTTGATGTTATCTTCCCACTTATAGCGCTGTCTTCCCCTTGCACGTTTGCCTTCAACTCTCCCTTCTGTTATGGTCTTCTGCAAGGTGTTATGCCTTTTTATGTGGCCAAAGTATTTTAGCTGCCGAACTTTGACCTCTCTCATTAGTTCTCTTTTCATACCTAGATTTTCTAGGACTTCCTTATTTGTTTTCATCTCTTTCCATGAGATACGCCCCATTCTTCTATATATCCACATTTCAAGAGCCTCAATTCTTTCTTCCAACTGCTTATTCATCGTCCATGTTTCTGCACCATACAGAAATGCAGAATATATATAACACTTTATAATTCTCAGTTTTAATTTATGAGATAACTGTTTGGATGTCAGTATATGTTTCATGTTGTTGAATCAATCTTCATATTCTATGTCAATTCTCCTATTCTACACAAGCAAGTAACTTCTTGGTTGTGTTTTTTTTTGTTACTCTCTATGTTTAACATATAGGTCACTCATATTTGTCTCCTGCATGAAAGCAAACATATATAAGCCACTAATATTATATCAAATGTCTCTAAGATATGGAGAACACTGAACCAAGACAGGTCATTATGTCTCTGAGATAAGGAAAGTGGATGAAAATGAAAAAAAATAATGAAAAAATAATTTGTCTTACTAGGACAAAAGACAAAGAAAATAGCCAACGTTGTAGCCACAAGGCCTTCATCAGGGAAAGGAAAGGTAACAAGAGCTAAGTAGGAAACATGAGAAAATAAATAAACATGGGTACTGACTGTAACATCTGCAAAGACCTAGTGTGGCCTATTTAGTTGATTAGACATAAAATGGCTGCCGCTTCTGGTTGTAAAAAGTAAATACTAAATTGGGAAAGGAAATGAGAAACAACACAAACCTAATAATAATAATGAGTTAGAGAGGAGGTAGAAGAAGTTATACAACGATAAACAGTGGAAACAGAATTAGAGCGGAAAATGCCAACTAAAGCAAAGTAATGATGGGTGTTAAGACCATCTGGGTTGAGGCAACCCATAAGGTGAATGAGGCATTATTCAAGCTAGACTTGACTGGCAGTATCAGAAGAGCAGTATCTGATTGCAGCGACCTGGATGTCCATATGATCCTGGTGGTCAAGGCCAATGAAGTGAATGGCTACTGGTATAGATTCAAATGGGGAGATACTATAATAACCACATATGAGTTAACAATCACATATTTTGCTATAAAAGTATTAATACGTCATTAAAATATTAACAATACTACTGGCTATAGAAATTCATATTATCTGACATATACAGTCTACCTGGTCCATGACACCTCCCAGTTTCTCAAAGACCTTGACCCCAGATTTCTCAACCTGTCCCATCATGTCCTCCAGACCTTGCATGCTGCGACGGATGATGTTACTTGAAACTGAGAACTGTGAATCTTCCTCCAACTGCTGACCTTGTGTCAAGGTCTCATCTTGCTCCCCCAGTGGAGCCTGTTTGTGCTCGGAAGGCATCAATTTCTCTTCCTCCTCCTGCTTCACTGTCTTGAACTCCTCATTAGATAAGAAGGAAGGCAGCTTGTCTCCTCCATCTGTCTCACAGCTCTCATGAGATGAGGGAGGCAACTTAGCTCCTGCATCAACTTCTGCCAGACAAGGATCTTCTTTGCAAGCTTCGCCATCTTCTTCTGCTGCACAAGATTTTAGTGTCTGACTCTCATATTCTCTAAAAACAGTTCTCTGGGTTTTATCATCCCCATGTAAATCTTCTTGTATGGAACCTTTTGTGGCAGCCTGTATTAACATAGAAAATTCAGTATTATTATGAAAACTACAAAAAACAAACACACATATATATATATATAAATACAAATGACATAAACTGGCCAGCATATACATAAAAACACAGCCATGGGCATTGAAATATGTACATATAAACACGGACAGAAACATACACACACAAAAATACAGACAAACAATTATACAACAACGTAGTTATAAAGATACAACTGCATAAACAAAAGCAAACCAAAAAAAAACACACAAATAAACAAATATAAAAAACACAAATATAAACAAACAAATACAAG
Source organism: Oreohelix idahoensis (assembly GCA_024509875.1). NCBI lineage: Eukaryota > Metazoa > Mollusca > Gastropoda > Stylommatophora > Oreohelicidae > Oreohelix > Oreohelix idahoensis. Next base: position 22,455 of record JAMPIV010011077.1, on the reverse strand, counting down.
ACATAATAAAAGAAATGTATAAGAGACTTGGCTAAACAAAAGAACTCAGTACCAGAGACTTGGCTAAACAAAAGATCCCAGTACGAGAAACTTGGATAAACAAAAGAACTCAGTACGAAAGACTTGGCTAAACTAAAGAATTCAGTACGAGAGACATGGCTAAATGAAAGAACTCAATACGAGAGACATGGCTAAACAAGAGAACTCAGTACGAGAGACGGGACCCAAGACGCAACAAAAGTAAAGATGCAGTAAGCGACTCATAGCTTGACTGCCTGCGTCAGGGTCAGCGAACCAGAGCTGACCAAGACCCTACTCCACCTCCACATGGTGGTCCTGGAAACAGGCTGCATCACTGCAGTCTGGCTGAGGAGTAGGGATCGCAGAGTGAAGGCAACCCGGTCCCAAAAATCTGTTTTTGGGCCGAAAGGCACAGATATCGCAGCTTTGCTGTAAACGGTGACACAACGTAACCAACGTCCTGAAACGAATGCAGAAGGAGAAGAAGTATGAGAGACATGGCTAAACAAAAGAACTTTTTTGGGCAACTTGTTGACCCAGTTATCTCATCTTGTTGTGAGGTGTCATGGCTACACTGGCGAGCTGGCCTCAACACTCTTCAGATAAGAAGCACCTGTTATATCTTGGTTGGTGATGGTATTTGTTATATACCTCAACAGGCACATAATCATGTAGTATAGTATTTCTGCTGGTATAATTGAAAAAAAAAAATATGTAAAAGCATTCCTTGTCAAGTATTCCTGACTGTATGAGACAGAACAAACATATAGAAATGCTAGCATTATTAATGAATTCTTTGCTCTCTCTACCACAGTTCTGTGTTTGTAATCTGCATTTTCAAACTCTCGAGGTGAGTTTGACAAGAGGTTAACACGTCGTCATAGGCCAACAGCAAATACGAACTTTGAATATTGTGTGTTTATACTGCAAGCCTTGTTAATTGGTGCCCAACACTTCCATCACGACTGCTCGAGATAGTATTTTAATTAGGGTATGTCCACATGCTGGTGACAACATGAAAATAAAACAATCCCACACACATGATTGGCTTGCTCACATAATCAAAATATGACAACTACGACAAAGGAGTAGAAAAACAGACCTGTTTTAACATTAACACTGATAATAATAATAATAGCCCCTTCAGTCATAACTGACTATGGGAATGCGCCCCTGAGGTGACAGCTCTCAGCTGCTTATTTTCCTGGTGCTCCTTTCGACGTTTTCTCCTCACCTCTGCTTCTTGTGTGAGCCTCTCTTCGCCCAATCTGAGGTGGCGCCGTAAATAGCATCGCCACTTAGTGCGATCGGCAGCTTCATCCTCACATGTTGCTGGATTATTTTTGGTATGCGGGTACATTCTCACGACTCACATTTCTAAAGTACAGTATTATGCGGGTACATTCACACATACATTACATTATATAATAATATTTTAAAGTGAATATAATAATGATATTACATGGATATAAAACAAATTATTCACACACAAAAATGAGCGGAAGAGGAAAAGAAATGTTGACCTATGGATGAGATGTTGACAGGCAAATACTGTTTCTATGGGGGTAGATAATCAGTGTTGAGGAAGTGTTTGAAAAGTGCTTTGTTAAAAGAATATTGTGTAGGTAGGCTTTTTAGGTGGTGTGGAAGGCTGTTCCATGAATGTGTATATTTCGATGGATAGTACCATGTTATGTTAAATTATAGAATAAAAGATACACCAGAGTATCTAGTGGTGTAGATATTTTCCTATAACTGACCTCGAAACCCTCGAATCGGTCGGTTGGATCGGAGGGTTGATCAGTGAGTTAACAATTCACTATCGTAAAACAAGCTATTGTTACCGAAACAGAACCAGGCTCGACAGTAAACATGACTCACTCTAATATCTTGGGGGCTAAGGAGATTTTTAAAATTGGATACTGGAATGTAAGAACTGTTCTCTTGCCATCTGCTAATTGTCCATAGAAGATATCTTTTGGGATGCGACCATCTTCCATGCGGCGAACATGGCCAAGCCAGCGAAGTCTGCGCTGTCTAAGAAGCGTATACATACTTTGAAGGCCAGCACGTGACAACACCTCAACATTTGTCACTTTATCTTTCCACGAGATGCCAAGGATGCGGCGTAGACACCGCAAATGGAAGGTATTGAGCCCTCTCTCTTTTTAACACTGATACATGACCACCAATTATATCAGCAGCACAGACAAAGCTGTTGTAACCGACAATAAATGTTATGAATAATTCTTAAAGGATGTGGTGTTTTCCCATGTTCGACACAAGAAATTTTCTGTTGCTGTGAGTTTTCATATAGTATTAAAAATAAAATGTCGGTTCTCTTTTTCCCCTTTTCCATCTCTTTCTCTCATAAAGTTGATGGTCTATCTCAGGTTTCTCTCATATAACCACATCTATTTTTAAAAGTATGCTAACGTTATAAGTGTTTATTAAGGAAAGTGAATGAGGATTAATAAAATTGGGACAAAATGAAACAAAGATTTAGTTCAAATACACCAGCCCCAAAAAATGGCCTCCTGTCAGCAGCAACTACGAAAATCAGCCCTAAATACTGGCCCTATGTCTCTTAGGAGTTAAATCTGCCCACAAACACTGTGTCTTCTTTTTATATGCTCTCATATCATCATCATAACCCTCCACTCCCAGAGAAGCATAGGCCTTCAATAAACACATGCCAAGTCCTCCTGTCACGTGCCATCATCTCAAGTTCTTTCCACGTTCTCCTCATCATTTTCACCTGTTTCCAGCTCTCTTCTCCATGTGCTTCTTGGTCTACCTCTGCCTCTCTTGCCCTGGAGGTTCCAGAACAAGGACTGCCTTGTAATGCTATCAACAGGTTTCCTCAGTGTGTGTCCTATCCATCGCCATCATCTTCTTCTCATCTTTTGTTCCACTGGCACTTGTCTAGTTCTTGTCCTCAGTTCCACGTTGGTAACCTTGTCATACCATTTTAATCCCTCTATTCTACGCAAGCACCCATTTATGAAAGTCTGTAGATTTTTGGTAGTTGTCTTTGTTGTTCTCCATGTCTCAGAGCCATACAATAGGACTGACTTCACATTTGAGTTGAAGATTTTTATTTTCATGTTGGATTCGATTTCTCTTGATCTCCATATATTTCCCAATGCAATAAAAGCTCCTCTTGCTTTTTGTATTTTTAGTTTGATATCACTGTAGCGGGAGGTTATTTAAATTTATTTATTATGTAAGAGTATGCCAGTAAATAGTTCTGACCTTACAAGTAATACCCCAGTCTTAGAAATAAGCACTGGTGTATTGTTATCATAACAATAGTCAGACTGTGAAAACCCTGGCCCAGTTGGTAAGAAGTAGTACCAGGATTTAAGGTGTCTCCTCCCTGTGACTATCTTATGATTACTTATATGCTAGGGGATAAGTAAAATGTACATTCACTGAACCCACAAAATGGAAAAAGTGAATAAATCCTCAGGTACCGTTAAATTAGTTTAATGATTACATTAATATTCTATTTCTACTAGTTGGAAAAGAGTATACACATATATATAAAAAATATTCACACAATTACTATTATTGTCTGTTTATACTTCAAGATCTTAAATAATAAATTTACTGAAATCACTGTTATTAGTCCTTTGAATTTAAGGATAACTGTCATCAGTTGACTGAGTTTATGTATGGTTACTTATTGTTTTCAACTATTGGCTGTTTCACATGTATAGGTGGTCAGTGTCAAACAGGACACTTATCTTTCCAACTTGATACTGCTGAAACTGTCCTTTGCTGGTATCAGACTTGGTAGGCCCAACAGTAGGGATGCCAATGACCAGTTGAAGTTCACTCTTTGGGGTCCTGCACTTTTGTGGGATTGCCTCGGGTAAACTGCACCGGCTTCTGATACTGGACAGTCCTCAGACTCCAGACACTTAGACTGAAATTTTCTGGCGATCCGCTCACACTTCAGATGGATTTAGAGTCGTGGCGTTATCTGCCCTCAGTCTTGTCTCAACCTCTTGCGTTGTGTATATCTCTCTCAGTTTACCGATCCGCTTTAAATACGTATAGCGCGGACGTATCGGAGAGTACCGACGTCACAGCTTAAACCTAACCTGAAAAAATCCTTCCCGAACCGTGATTTCAGCCGATCTGTGCGTCGACTGAAATTTTGCCTTTCTCATTCTCAGCATATATAATATCCATATTGTTCCATCTTATCTAGTTTTATTCAGCTGATAAAACTCTATCTTCCTATCCATGTAAATTCCCAAACTGTTATTTGTTGATTTTAATATTTAGAACAGAAGTGAGTTTACATGCTTTTAGCGTAACTGTGGGCAGCCGAAATACGCATATATCTCCGTAAATGAGGACTTCCTACCGTTCCATCTTATATGCAGTTATACACCATCCTTCCCTGTACTGAAATGTAAAATCCTTTTCATACGGATTCCCTTCTGTTATTATTTATCGTTGGCGATTCCCTCTGTCCGATACACGTTTCGCTTATACGCCGCCATTTTGAAAGCGGTCGTTCGATCGTAGACGGGTTTATAAATCTAACTGATCCCGTTTGCAATGACTTGAAACCAATTTTGCGACATAGCTCCCCCATATTTTAAGCTGGATGATATCTAGCTTAACTATTGGGTACAAGACAATTGCAAATCGACCATTCCGAGGTTAGTTTTCCTTCCTTCTATCCTCCTCACGCTCTGTGGGATGACGACTAAGAAAATCTGCGCCCACATTCTGTTTTCCAATAATATATTCATCCTTTACTATCTCTCTCCTTCCTGTTCGGCTTTTCATCCAGGCTCTTACTGCTGGTGAAACCGGGTCGGTAGGTTTCCCATGAAGTTTACCGCCCTCTTTTCGTTGATAGTTGGATGTGGTTTTCCCTCGCAAATCCGTAGGTGGTTGATTTTCGCTACGTGATTTGTTCCTTTTTTCCAGCGCATGGGGTTCAGACTGCAATTGAACCTGTGTGGGATGTTTCCTTTCCCCTCCCGTGCAAATCTCGGGAGTACCCCTGATTGCTGGTTTGCTTGTAGATTTTGATGAAGACTCTTCCGTCGACTTTCTGAATCTACATAGGTGCACTCTGGACAGGAATTTACATACTGATTTATGTCTTCCGTAATACCTGGCCAGTAGAACTGGGTGGCTATTCTTTGTTTTTGTGGCACCATTACCCAGGTGTTCACTCAAAGTTGATATGTGTCCCCAGCCTATAACCTTATTCCTATAGGTGGATGGTACAACAATTTGACCATGACTTTTCGTCCCTCTGCCAGCTTTCCTGTACAAGAGTCCATGTTCCCTATAGAAGTGTCCTTTCCTTGGTGTGTTATGTGTCTTTGACAATTTGCCAAAACAAGGCTTCAATGTGCTGTCTGCTTCTTGAGCCCGTTTCATTTCAGTCGAATGAAATTTTAAGTTGGTGTCCCTCTCTATGTTCCTGGAGTCAGACCTGGTCTGGGTTTCTGCCATAACCATAGGTTTTACAGGGTCTCCCAAGAAAACATATTTACGCCCCAACATTAGGGGGTAAAAGGGATCATCTATCACAGCTGCATTATCTCCCCTTCCACATAGCGACAACTGACATGAATCTTTGCTATGGGTAAAGTAAGGGGTGATGTTCCTTTTAGTGGCCCTTGAATCTCTACTCTTTCTGTGCTGATCTGTCCACGACTCACCAGAGATACACACACGACTGCGTCATAGGACAAACCTATGTCATACATTCCTGTGACTGGTTTGCCATTCACAGTCACTATCTCCTGTGTAGGTGGGTGATGGAGGCTATTCTGACTCACAGTCAGTTCCTTCCTATCAGAAGTCCTCACCTGTAGACATGCAGCATGATGAAGGGGTTTTTTTCCTCCCACATTCATCCGTGTTGTGGTTGCTCATCTTACAAAATTTGCACCACTTAGCTCCCTGTTTATAGGGTTTATTTTCCTGAGTCTGAGGGTTCTTGTCCTTATTATCAAATCTTGGCTTATTTCTGTATGGATGATCCTTCTGGTCAAACTGGGGATTCTGCGTGGTGGCTTATATCCTTCTACCTGCTTCCTTTTTGTCCTACCAATTCAGCTTGAGCTGCTTGGTATCTCTCTGCACATTTCAAAATGTCTTCCAGCCTCTCTGCTCCTTGTTCCATAAGGAATTTCCTCATTTCTTGAGACATGGAATCTTTGACTTGCTCTAACATAACCATTTCTTTCAGATCCTCGTAGGTTTTCTGATACTTACCTAAACTACTCCATTTCAACAAATACGTTTCTAGCCTAGCTGAGAACTGGTTATATGTTTCTCCAGGTAGAAGTTTAGAAGTTCTAAATTTCTTCCTATATGCCTCAGAGTTCTTTTCATACCGGATCAGTAAGGCTTGCTTTAGTATTTCATAATTTTCCTGATCTTCTTTGGGGAGTTTCAGAAACACATCATATGCAATACCTCTCAATCCCTGGGATAACTTTAGACTCCATTTTTCCTTTTCCAGTCCATATGTAGAGGCTAGCCTTTCATACCTATCCAGGTACGACTCAATTGCGTCCTCCTTTTCAACAAATGGATCTAGGTGGAAGTTCATGGCCCCATTTGCTGTGTTCTGAAAAGAGCTATTCGCAGAATGAGGTGAGCTATTACCATGGGTGATAGTCCCAGCCTGAAGTTCAAGATCAAGCTGTCTCATTTTCAGCTCATGGTCTCTCTCTGCTTGTAAACTCCTTTCTTCTCTCTCAGCTTCTAATTTCTTCGCTTCTCTTTCTGCTTCCAATTTCCTGGCTTCTCTTTCTGCTTCCACTTTCTTGGCTTCTCTTTCTGCTTCCAATTCTAATTTCTTGGCTTCTAATTGCTTTGCTTCTCTCTCGGTGTACTTTTCACATTCCGTCGTGACATACCGGATCAGAGCGTCACCATCCATGCCAAGCTCTTTTCCCACCTGCAGTGTAGCCGACCTAAATTTGACCAAGTCAGCCATGATGTATCTGTAGTCTAGTAGGGCAAGCGATCTTACTCCAACTAATTTACTACAATATAATTAACTTAGTTAAAATTAAAGTTAATTAAACTGACTTCACCATATATGAAACAGCTTTCTTTATCTGTACTCAATGGTACTCCTAAAAATATAATTATTTCCTACTATGTTTACTCTTTCCAAAAAACAAATTTCCCAAAAAAGAAATTTCCTACACAGGAGAAATAGAAAGATGGCTCAGGAAATATCAAGATATATCCCGCGACGAGCCCCCACTGTAGCGGGAGGTTATTTAAAATTTATTTATTATGTAAGAGTATGCCAGTAAATAGTTCTGACCTTACAAGTAATACCCCAGTCTTAGAAATAAGCACTGGTGTATTGTTATCATAACAATAGTCAGACTGTGAAAACCCTGGCCCAGTTGGTAAGAAGTAGTACCAGGATTTAAGGTGTCTCCTCCCTGTGACTATCTTATGATTACTTATTATGCTAGGGGATAAGTAAAATGTACATTCACTGAACCCACAAAATGGAAAAAGTGAATAAATCCTCAGGTACCGTTAAATTAGTTTAATGATTACATTAATATTCTATTTCTACTAGTTGGAAAAGAGTATACACATATATATAAAAAATATTCACACAATTACTATTATTGTCTGTTTATACTTCAAGATCTTAAATAATAAATTTACTGAAATCACTGTTATTAGTCCTTTGAATTTAAGGATAACTGTCATCAGTTGACTGAGTTTATGTATGGTTACTTATTGTTTTCAACTATTGGCTGTTTCACATGTATAGGTGGTCAGTGTCAAACAGGACACTTATCTTTCCAACTTGATACTGCTGAAACTGTCCTTTGCTGGTATCAGACTTGGTAGGCCCAACAGTAGGGATGCCAATGACCAGTTGAAGTTCACTCTTGGGGTCCTGCACTTTTGTGGGATTGCCTCGGGTAAACTGCACCGGCTTCTGATACTGGACAGTCCTCAGACTCCAGACACTTAGACTGAAATTTTCTGGCGATCCGCTCACACTTCAATGGATTAGAGATCGTGGCGTTATCTGCCCTCAGCTTGTCTCAACCTCCCTTGCGTTGTGTATCTCTCTCAGTTTACCGGTACGCTTTAAATACGTATAGCCCGCACGTATCGGACAGTACCGACGTCCCAGCTTAACCCTCACCTGAAAAATCCTCCCCGTACAGTGATTTCGGCCGATCTGTGCGTCGCCGGAAATTTTGCCTTTCTCATTCTCGGCATATATAATATCCATATTGTTCCATCTTATCTAGTTTTATACAGCTGATAAACCTCTATCTTCCTATCCATGTAAATTCCCAAACTGTTATTTGTTGATTTTAATATTTAGAACAGAAGTGGGTTTACATGCTTTTAGCGTAACTGTGGGCAGCCGAAATACGCATATATCTCCGTAAATGAGAACTTCCTACCGTTCCATCTTATATGCAGTTATACACCATCCTTCCCTGTACTGAAATGTAAAATCCTTTTCATACGGATTCCCTTCTGTTATTATTTATCGTTGGCGATTCCCTCTGTCCGATACACGTTTCGCTTATACGCCGCCATTTTGAAAGCGGTCGTTCGATCGTAGACGGGTTTATAAATCTAACTGATCCCGTTTGCAATGACTTGAAACCAATTTTGCGACAATCACTGTCTGTCCCTCCAACTTTGTCTATATTGCTGCCAAGATTTGTGTATGATTCTACATCTTGTATCGGTGTTTCTTAAAGTTCAACCCTATTATCAATACCTGCATTTATTCTCATTATTTTTGTCTTTTCCCTGTGTATTTTCAGACCCAATTGCTGTGACCTCTCATCGAGTGTTTTCAATTTGTCCTGCATCTGATTACGGTTATGGGACAGAAGAGCCAAGTCATCAGCAAAATCCAGATCATCCAACTGCTTAGTCAGAGTCCACTGGATTCCATTTCTGTTGTGTGTTGTCGATGATCTCATAACCCAATCTATTGCTAGTAAGAAAAGAAATGGAGACAAGAGGCATCCCTGTCGCACTCCTGTCTTATCCCAAACGGTTCTGTAAGCTGTCCTTCGTGAAGAACTCTGCATGTCATGTCTTCATATGTTTTCTTTATTAAATTAATGATCTTCAGGGGAACTCCATAATGCCTCATCAATTTCCAAAGTGATTCTCTGTCTACAATGTCAAATGCCTTTTCGTAGTCCACAAATTCGATGTATAGTGGTGAATTCCATTCCAGACTTTGTTCAACTATTATTCTCAAAGTGGCTATCTGGTCTGTACAGGATCTGTTTTGTCGAAAACCTGCTTGTTCATCTCTCAGATTCTTGTCTATGGACTCTTTTATTCTCAAGGATAATCCTGTTTAATACTTTTCCAGGCACTGATAGTAACATTATTCCTCTATAATTTGTGCACTCTTGTAAATTTCCCTTCTTAGGCAACTTAACCAGATATCCATCTTTCCATTCTGCTGGTATCTCTTCCTTTTCCCAGACTTTACCAAGTAATTTATATAACATCTTTGTAGCCGTGTTGATATCTGCTTTGATGGCCTCTGCTGGAATGCCATCATGTCCAGACGCTTTTCCATCTCTTAGAAGCTTTATGGCTTTCTTTATTTCTTCCTTCGTTGGTCTTTCACCGTTAATTTGTAGCTCTTCTTCTGCTGGCTGGATGTCCGGGGGGTTTTGTGGAGCTGGTCTATTGAGAAGGTCCTCAAAATATTCTGTCCACCTCTTCATTTGCTCTTGTATATTGCTGAGCAGTTTTCCATTCTTGTCTTTTATGAGGCAACTTGTTTGCTTGTATTTCCCTGTTAGCTTCTTTGTGCTGCTAAACAGTTCTCTCATATTTCCTTTGGCTGCAGCATCTTCTGCCTCTCTTGCCAACTCCTCAATATACTTCCTCTTGTCTCTTTTGATACTTCTTTTTACTTATTTGTTTGCTTCTGTGTACACTTCTTGTTGCTCTCATATAACCACATCTATTTCTCTTCTAAAGTTGATGGTCTGTCTCAGGTTTCTAATCAATAACCACATACTATTATCTCATAATCGTCTAAAGTGAATGGTCTGTCTCAGGTTTTCTCTCATATAACCACATTTATTTCTGCTCATAAAGTTTGATGGGTCTGCTCAGGTTTTCTCAAAATAAACACATCTATTTCTCTCATAACTGTCTCAGGTTTCTCTCATATAACCACATCTATTTCTCTCATAAAGTTGATGGTCTGTCTCAGGTTTCTCTCATATAACCACATCTATTTCTCTCATAAAGTTGATGGTCTGTCTCAGGTTTCTCTCATATAACCACATCTATTTCTCTCATAAAGTTGATGGTCTGTCTCAGGTTTCTCTCATATAACCACATCTATTTCTCTCATAAAGTTGATGGTCTGTCTCAGGTTTCTCTCATATAACCACATCTATTTCTCTCATAAAGTTGATGGTCTGTCTCAGGTTTCTCTCATATAACCACATCTATTTCTCTTCTAAAGTTGGTGGTCTGTCTCAGGTTTCTCTCATATAACCACATCTATTTCTCTTCTAAAGTTGATGGTCTGTCTCAGGTTTCTCTCATATAACCACATCTATTTCTCTTCTAAAGTTTATGGTCTGTCTCAGGCTTCTCTCATATAACCACATCTATTTCTCTTCTAAAGTTGGTGGTCTGTCTCAGGTTTCTCTCATATAACCACATCTATTTCTCTTCTAAAGTTGATGGTCTGTCTCAGGTTTCTCTCATACAACCACATCTATTTCTCTTCTAAAGTTGATGGTCTGTCTCAGGTTTCTCTCATATAACCACATCTATTTCTCTCATAAAGTTGATGGTCTGTCTCAGGTTTCTCTCATATAACCACATCTATTTCTCTCATAAAGTTGATGGTCTGTCTCAGGTTTCTCTCATATAACCACATCTATTTCTCTCATAAAGTAGATGGTCTGTCTCAGGCTTCTCTCATATAACCACAACTATTTCTCTTCTAAAGTTGGTGGTCTATCTTCTTCTTCTTACTCGTTCGTCCTGAAAAGGACGCTGGTTGCGTTGTGTCTGTTTACAGCTGAGCTGTAATATTTGCGCCTTTCGGCCAACACATCCTACTTCAGCACAGCATTTTTTGGGACCGGGTTTGCCTTCCCTCTTCGATCCCTACTCTCTCAGCCAGACTGCAGTGATGCAGCCTGTTTCCAGGACCACCACTTGGAGGTGGAGTAGGGTCTTGGTCAGCTCTGGTTCGCTGACCCTGGCGCATGCAGTCAAGCTATGAGTTGCTGACTGCATTCATCTCGTTTGCTGCATCTTCGGTCCCTGTGGTGGTCTATCTCAGGTTTCTCTCATATCTTCTTCTTCTTTGATCCTTAGCCGCCGACCGTCAAAGCAGTCAGTGGCCATTACGCCTGGTGGCATCTTGTAGGGCAACAACAAATTGATTCCACTTTGCTCGGTCGGCGGCCATCCTTCCTACAGTGCCCCAACTCTGGTTCATTCTTTGCATCTCAGCCTCCACAGTACTCCGCCAAGTTGTTTTTTGTCAGCCTCTCTTTCGTTTTCCTTCAGGGGTCCATAGCATAGCTGTTCTTGTGATGGCATCGGGGTCTCTTCTGAGGACATGGCCAACCCAGCTCCAGCGTCTGCCAGCAATGATGGTGTGCATGTCTTCTTGCTTGCTCCGAGTAAGCAGATCTTGGTTGGTGATGGTATTCGGCCAAAAGATTCTGAGAATTTTTCTTAGGCATGTTGTGTGAAAAGAGGACAATTTCGACATTTCCTTCTCTGTGACTCTCCAGCTCTCCGCGCCACAGAGAAGCACAGAAAGCACATAGCTCTGATATAATCCTAATTTTGTGCTTGTGCTGTACTGAGAGGACTTCCAGATGTTGTTTAGACTAAAAAAGGCTGTTCTTGCTTTGTTCATTCTGTTGTTGATGTCTTTGCTTGCTCCGCCATCTGGTGTTACTATGCATCCTAGGTATGTGAAGGCATCTGTCTGTTCCAGTTGCTGATTCCTTACTGATATGGGCTCAGGGTTGCTCACATTGAGCATCATGACCTCTGTCTTCTTTAGGTTGATGTTCAAGCCCACCTGCTGGCTATACTTATTAAGTCTATCTCTCATATAACCATATCTATTTCTCTTCTAAAGTTGGTGGTCTATCTCAGGCTTCTCTCATATAACCACATCTATTACTCTCATATAACCACATCTATTACTCTCATATAACCACATCTATTTCTCTCATAAAGCTGATGGTCAGTCTCAGGCCTCTCTCATCACCATTCTCTTTCTCCTTGAATGAATTAGTGAAGGTCATGCTACCAGAATGCAGCTGACAGGTTCTCAGACTGTGAATGTCACTTAATCTTTTCTTGGTATGGAGTGGTATTTTTATGGTATATCTGAATCTGGGTTTTCTCTAAGTTATTTTTCATCATACATGCCACACTTAAAGGTTTACCCATAATCTGTACGGGGTGTTTGCGTTTTCAGATGTGTACGGGCCGTACACGGGTCTGTACGGGTTTTTTCGCCTAATTATTAACCCTTTCAGCACCATTATGACGTACGCCATACGGCATAAATCTTGACAATTTTTGTCGCTGTGCCGTACCGAGTACGTCACGGAAGTAGTGCGATACCTCGTTCCCATACACCTATAAAACGTACGTCCTATTTTAAAAGCACCAGAACTCTTCTGTTTACAATCGTATCGGCAATTGCTGGGCATAATCGGATTCAGCATTGAAAAATCTGGCCACTAAGCTTGAAACGAACAAAATATTTTACTGCTAGCGAATACGGTATATATATATATATATATATAGATATTTGATATATAACCATAACGCCTTATTACTGGTCTCTTTATATATATATAAAAACCCACACAAATCTGTTCTTCATTTCCCCCTAAATGTAGAACTGATAATAGTGATTTTACAAAAGCGAAAGTTACAAACATGGACGCTGCCATACCGCCGAATCATAAACATTTTGTGGAAAAAGAGCACGAAAATTCTTGTTTGAGTTGAATTTATTCAACTTGAATGATTCTGACAACTCTTTTTACTGGGATTTCTGGTAATCTTTACCTTTATTGCCGTCGAGTATGTTTAATATTTGTATTTTCGTACCATTTAGAGTTAAGGTTGAGGTTAGGTTTACGGTAGAAAGTGCGTAAGAAATGTAAATTTGAATAATAATACAAAACAAATTATGGGTAGGCCTAATATCGGAATGACGGTCGCCGAATGCTCTGCATGTATTTTCGTACCATTTAGAGTTAGGATTAGGGTTACAGTTGGGGTTAGGGTTAACCCGAAATCTAAATGGTACGAAAATACATGCGGAGCATTCGGCGACCGTCATTCCGATATGACCAAATTATGAAACTGAAAAAAAAAACCCACAAAAGCAAGGCAAATTTGCATCTTAACCAGGTCAGAGAAAAGTTTATTTGGAGTTACTTCTCTTCTTAGTTTTAATTTCGTTTCTTTAAAAAAACAATGTGATTTTGCCTTGGGTGATCATCATTACGGTCATCCAATGATTTATATTTATTAAATAATTAATTACTATCAATGTTTGATTGACACTAAAATTCGTATGCGTATAACGGCTATTCCAATTTTTGAAGTTCGGTAGAGAAATATATAATATTGCGCCAGTTTATTATTTCATTGCTAGCTTTAAAAAAAAAATATATATATTATATATATGCTATATATATATATAAATATATATATATATATATATATATATAAATATATATATATATATATATATATATATATATATATTTGATTTAAGATTTCTAAACCTAACCCATAACGCTTATTACTGGTTTCTTTAGATCTATACTTTTATTATGCACTAGAGAACACACACCAAACTGTTTTCCTGATGTGTTATTTATGTCTGGATGTAAGGCTTTCCTGAGACAGTAAATCACTCTCTTTTTGTTTTTTTGGCTTCATTTCCACCATAAATTGTATTAATTTTTTTTTGCAGAAATAGACTAAATGATGATACAGTCACAGCTTTTCTACAATACCGGTACAAAATAAATTCTAACTCTTGTTGTTTAGGTTTTAAAGCAAGTGAAGACATGCTTAAAAAGGCAAAGGGCGCATGTCACTATGATGGTGCAGAACCATCTAATTGAATATATTTGTACATTAATTAACTCTATTGTTACGTTTTTCAGTCTGTACAGGTTTTGCGGGTCTCTGTACAGGGTTTTTGGATTTGTTGTACAGGTTTTTCATGTCTGAGGTGTGGCATGTATGGGCTTGAAACAACATGGCAGTGGTGTTCCTTCTCCTACTCTCTCGATTTAGCCCCCAACATAAAATGTAGATTCATAGTAGGAAATGATATTCTAGAACATCGAGGAGATTTAGGTGGAATTAAGGGAGGTGCTGAACAACCCCCCCCCACCCCCCCAAAAAAAACACACACACACACACACACACACACAAAAACATGCAGTTCCATTGATGCTTCCAACAGGGGCAAAGGCACTGGGATCATTTAATTCACTCCCAAGGGGACTACTTTAAAGGTGATATTAGTGATTAGAACCTCCGGTAGGGCTGTGATTTGGTTTTTTTTATGGCTATATTCAGGGTCTTTTGGACAGCACCTGGTAAGCAATATTTGTTATATAAAACTGCTATTTATCAAAAGTTTAATACAAATATTGACGACGGGGAGCCATAATAATGAAATCCTAAAGAAACAGCCAGACATGGCAACTAACCGCCGACGACTATTTATGGCAAATAGAAGGACAAACTAAAACTGACATATTATAACAGTCTTTTTAATAATACGAATGGACATGTATATTGGTCACTTAAATGTATCAAGTTAGCAGGAATAAACTCACCTCTTCAATGCTACCTGCAGGCACATGTAGTACTAACACAAGTAGATAAGCAAAAACGACAACTCTGAAGCCACAAAATTGGTATAATTTCTCTTGACTCATGGCCATCTATCTACTGCTGTTTATTACTGTGCGTATTGACAACCACATTAAAACATGACTTCGGGTATACAAGTATGGGCTCTGTACTGCCTATTTATATACACAGCCGGCTGATAAAAGAAAGCTAATCGTCCTCAACTTCGGGTAGTTGTTTACATTCAAGCTGTTTCGGTTAAAGTTTGGTAGTGATGTCCCTTGGGAGTGTCAAAATAATTGCACAGAACACGAACATGCGCAAATTTCAGCTTTTACCGATTGTATTTTGTTGCACACCGACGGCCTTCAACTGCATGTCATGTCACAATTTGATGCCAGCGTAATTAACAAAATATGCTTCAAAACTGAATTCTTGTTTTAAATCATTCAGGTTTGTCCGCATAATAATTAGGTCCATTTTGTGGGTTGCAATAAAAAGCTTGCCCAAAATTCGGTTCCCGAGAAAATTTGTCCCAGTTCAGAAGAACGGTTTAATTAAAGTTCACTTCTGGTGCCACTTAATACACGGAGGTTAACTAGGCGTGCATCTCTCTCTCTCTCTCTCTCTCTCTCTCTCTCTCTCTCTCTCTCTCTCTCTCTCTCTCTCTCTCTCTCTCTCTCTCTCTCTCTCTGTAATGTTGCACTGTCCTTAAATTAATACTTTCAGTACGCTGGAGAATGTTGAGTAACAGTAATAAAAGATGAGCAAGAGGATGGAAGAATGCAAGAGGGGACTGTGTCCGATTTTCAACCCTTGGCAAATTAATTGCTTTCGTATATGTCTATCTAACTATCTACCTAGTCTGATTCTGGTCTTGAGTTTGGGACGCAAAGGAAATGGAAAGGAAAATGGAAAGTAACTGTCTACCCACCTCATCTTGATGAACCTAAAAAAAAAAAAAAAAAGAAAAAAAAAAGTCCCTGAGTCATTCAGTTGAACACCGTATGAACATTTTACAAGTTCTCATAACATACCTCTGAATATGTCTCAAATCACTAATTTACAGTACGAAGAATTCGATTCTTTTTTTTTTTTTTTTTTTTTTAAATTTATTTATTTTTTATTTATTTATTTATTTTTCTAGTTCATTATTACTATTAATTTTTTTTTTTTTATAATTATTTTATTTTATTTTAAAAACACTTTAATTATGATGATTATTGCAAATGTAATATTACTTTTATAATGATAAATGCCTTAATAATGCTTAAAGTAAATGTGAGGATGAAAGGATATTAGTATACATGAGAGAGAGAGGAAGGGCAGAATGTCAGACGGGCCTGCGTGCCCAATTCTTAACCCTTTGAAAATAAAGTTAGTTCGTTCGTTCGTTCGTTCGTTCGTTCGTTCGTTCTCTCTATCTCTCGCTCTCTAGAACCGTGTCAGCATGGATGGACGTGTTTCGATCGCCTCTCACATTTCGCAGTATTAACGCAGGAAGTTTAAGTCACATTTCATGGATTTTTATATCAGTGTACTGGTTTAGTGTATTTGTGCCATCTCTCGGTTAAAATAGGTCTCCAAATAAATGCCTCTAAAACTAAAGTTATGAACTTTTCTAACGAGACCTTTGATATCATCTTGAACGGGGAAAAACTACAGAAAATTGAAAGTTTCAATTATTTAGTCAGTAAAATGACTCAGGATGGTGACACAAGAGAAATTCATACTACAATTGCTTTGGCAGCTAGCGCCTTCAATAGATTATCTAACTTTTGGAAATTACGATCATTGAATATACATACCAAGCTTCGTCTGTTTAATTCAAATGTTATCTCAGTGTTAACATACGGCTGTGAGAGTTGAAAAATAACAAAATCATTGGAGAACAGGCTGAATACATTAGAGAACAAATGTCTTAGAAAACTCATGAACATCAGTTGGAAAGAATTCAAGACTAATCGACAAATAAGAGAAGACTCTAGGCAGAAATATGTCTCCAACTATATAAGGAAAAGACGATGGTCATGTATCGGTCATGTCCTACGAATGCAAAACAACAGAATACCATTGCAGGCGCTCACTTGGGTTCCTGAGGGTAAGAGGAAAAAAGGAAGACCAAAAGAAACACTCAGAAGAACAATAATAAGAGAAGGAAGAACGTTGGGATTAAACAATGTGCAAGAGCTAAGAGGAGTGGCGTCACAACGTACAACCTGGAGAGCACTGGTTTCTGCCTTATGCGCCGTATTTGGTGCTTAAAGAATTTATTATTATTATTATTGGTTTTTAGACGGTGAAATGTTTAAACATGATATTATTGTAGCGAGATTTGGTAAACACTTGCTTGGTTGTAGCGCGACACCCGCCCACGCGACAACCCACACACACAATGCAAGGTCGGCTCGACGGGTCTTTCTTTGAAGTTTGAGGACGGGAAATGTGACTTACGTTTAGCTGGAACGGTATTTAAAGAATGAGGAAATAAGCTATATAGGAATGTATGACGGACTTTAAAAGTATGCATTTACTGAAAATTAAATTATTAATTACCGGAGAACGCCCGGTCGGAATAATATTAAATAAATATAACTCAACAAAGGAGATAGACTAGGAATTATATCCAAAAGGATATTATTCAAATATAAATAGTTTTAAAGATAATTAATATTTTTCACCTTCATCACATCGGCTAAAAGTTAGCTAATAATCTTTAAAAATTTATTACACTAACAAGCATCAACGGATTTGTATAAAACTTATATGTAATGAAAGCCTCATATGGGGAAAAGGGAATGATACATAGGAAGGACGGAAGAATGTAAGTGTGTAGTGAACAGAAGAGAAAAACGAGTACAGGAAAAGCACAGATTGTTTCAAATAGCTTCAAACCAGGAGATGAAACGAAAATCTTTTGGGACTTTTAGAGGTGCTTTCTCGTACGCGCGAGAGACTGAAATATAAGGACAGAGCGGCGCATTGGAAATCACACACCAAATCCAGAAGCCAGAGTGAGAAACTGGAAGACAGCATCTGCAAGAAAAGTTCTATTTTCACGCTGCATGCAGGGCAGATTAAATTAAGCCAATACAGTCTCACCGTGAGCTTATTAATCCTAAGAGGGTATGTAAGTTTATTAAAAATATATGTATTACTAATATCATTTTATTTCAGATTTTATTTCTGATTGATTGTAGCAGATATAATAAAAAAGGGAATGACGCTAACCAGAGATAACCTTCACCGGCATTGTCAGGAAGCATAACCATTAATTGGTTAGCCACATATATCATGGCTAGTTCTTGCCTGGAAGCTTACGACATACCAGCAAGTACATAAGTGACTTGACATCCATAAGTGGAAGGCAAAGATTATATCGTACCCATGTATCATAACATGTGATTTATTCATGTATTTTGTTAATTCTGCACAGTATACATTATCTTATCATGCTATCACTGTAACATACTACCATGATTCATTCATTTATATACAAACACTGAAGACATGGTCGCATCATGAACAGTAGTTGGTGGTGAGATTGTTGGAACAATGGCCACCTATTACCTTTTGTTCCAGGTTTTTATGATCAATGTTTATGATCATTCCTGATCGAGAAACTAAAGACTTGAAGAAGTTGATCCAGCTCACTGAAGCCTAGAGGTCAACCAAACTTCAACACCTTAGTCCCCCGTAATTATAGGGCGGGCTGAAGGAAAGTCTTCCGTACTCCAGTGTGTCGGAGGAACCTCGAGCAGACGTGGCTAATAACACAAGATGAGTGTATATGTATCCATCCAACAAATCCTGTGAGCAGTTTCTAAACTACTGTCTAATGATGACAACTAGATGGCAAGAGATAATGTGACAATCCTTTTGTTGTAAATTCAGTGGAAGATAAATCCAAGACATTTTCTATTAGTTATTTTAATTTGTAACTGTAAATAATCATACATTTTACCATCTTCCAACACCCATTTATCATTACAAGAATATATAGATGTACATAATAAATTGGATAATTGTACTCATCTGACTTGTTAAATTTTTAACTGTTAAAATTTTGAGTTACCTTTTCAAATTTAATTATATTATCACATAGGGTTACGATAGCGAAAGTAGCATCTTATACTTCTGAAGCCTAAATCTATTGTCCAGCTCAGAGTATTCACAGCTGTAACTCACTTGTGATACCAGTGTACTTCTCGGGCACTGGAACTTCATACTTTCTGGAGAGAGATTCTACTTCTGCTCTACCACTATCATCATAATAGGAAAACCTTTCGCTACACTGGGGGCTCTTTCGCGGGATATTATTTTTTATCCTGAGCCACTATCTATGTATTCTTCTATCTTGAGCCACAAATAGTTTGTAAAAATAAATTTTTTTGAAAAAATTCTAAAACTTAGAAATTTTTTCGTAATAGTAGTACCATTGAGTACGAAGTAAATAGGAAACGCTCACAAGGTTTTAAGGATTTGTCTTGTTCAAAGTAATTAATTGATTTTAATTAAGTTAGTTGGTTAGTGAAGATAAAATTATATGCCCTCTGGTAAGTAAGCATCATGGCTGAATTGGTGAAGTTTAGAGCTGCGATTATGCAGGAAGGAAAAGACTTGGGTATGACAGGAGATGCACTAATTCGACATATCACAACTGAAGTGGATAAATATTTAGATAGAGAGACTAAAAGACTGGAAGCTGAAGCTGAAAGAGAGACTAAAAGAATGGAAGCTGAAGCAGAGAGAGAAGCCAAAAGAATGGAAGCAGAGAGAGAAGCCAACAGAATGGAAGCAGAGGATAAGAAATTAGAGGCAGAGAGAGAAGTCAAAAGACTGGAAAGAGAAGAAAAGAGACAAATGTTGGAAGCTGAGGCTGAAGAAAGAAGGTTACAAAGAGCTCATGAGTTAAGTTTAAAGGAACTTGAACTCCAGGGAGCAGCTAGCAATCATGGTGCTAGCTCACCTCACTCTGAGAGTAGCTCCAACCATAGCACGGCAAATGGAGCCATGAGTTTCCAACTGGATCCATTTATTGAAAAAGAAGACGCCATTGAGTCATACCTGGATAGATATGAGAGACTGGCCACTACCTATGGATTGGAAAAGGAAAAATGGAGCCTTAAGCTATCTCACGGGTTGAGGGGAGTTTCATACGATGTTTATTTAAAACTCTCAAAAAAAGACCAGGAAGATTATGAAATCTTAAAACAAGCTTTATTGGTCAGGTACGAAAAGAATTCTGAATCTTATAGAAAGAGATTCCGAACTGCTAAGCTACTTCCAGGAGAAAACTATCACCAGTTTTCTGCCAGATTGGAAACTTATCTGACAAAATGGATTAGCTTAGGAAAATGTCAAGATATAAAAGAAATGGTCATGATGGAACAACTGAGAGAATCTATGCCTCAAGAAATGAGAAAATTTCTTATGGAGCAAGGAGCTGAGAGATTGGAAGATATTTTAACCATGGCTGAAAGATATCAAGCAGCTCAGTCAGAAGTATCAGGAAATAAGAAGAAGCAGGGTGAAAACTTCAAACCTTCACAAAACTTTACCAACTATGAACACAGGGACAATTCCAACAAGAACAAACACAGAACTGATTATAAAGACAAAAACCCTCTAGGATCAGAAAAGAAACCTCCAAGAAAGGAAGGAAAGTGGTGTAAATCTTGCCAAATGAGTAACCACAATACTGCGGAATGCAGACGGAAAAACCCTCCTCATCACGCTGCATGCCTTACAACAGAGAACAAGGGAAGGGAGGACCTGGCGGATAGTCAGAAGGACCTCCATCATCCCCCTGTCTGTGAGGAAGTGACCTTGAATGGCACCCAAGTACTGTGCTTATATGATACAGGCTTGGACTTCGACTCAGTAGTGTGCGCTTCTCTGATGAGTCCGGAACAGATAACCACAGAAACAGTGGAAATCAGAGGACCAGTCAAGGGAGCAGGAACCATGACACTGCCCATAGCCCGAATCAACATAAGATCTCGCTATGTGGAAGGAGAGATCAAAGCAGCAGTGATGGACAACCCTATCTACCCATTAATACTGGGATGTAGATATGTCTTTCTAGGAAAACCTATAAGACCCATAGTGATGGCAACAGTCCAGACCAGGGCAAGCTCTAAGAAAGAGGAGGACACTATCATCAATACTCATCCAGAAGAGATGAGAAAGGCTCAAACTGCTGACAGTACATTGAAGCCTTGCTTTGGCAAATTACCTAACAGCCATAACCCTCCAGAGAAAGGAGACTTATATATGAAAAATGGCCTATTATATAGAAAAGCTGGAGCAGGACCTAAAGGACATGGACAGCTTGTAGTGCCAAAATCATACAGGGAGCAGGTTATGAAGCTAGGACATGCTATACCCTTCAGTGGACATATGGGAATAGGGGCCACAGGACAACGGATAGCCTGTCACTACTTTTGGCCAGGGATCACAGAGGACATAAAGAGGTATGTGAGATCCTGTCCAGAATGCCAAAGAGTAGCTCCTAAACATAGGACTGCACCAGCAACACTGGGAGAAATGCCCATCATGGGAACGCCCTTCGAACGTGTTGCCGTGGATATTGTTGGACCCCTCAGTAGGACCAAGATGAGAAATGCATATATCTTAACATTGGTCGATACTTGCTCTATGTGGGGAGAGGCAGTAGCAATGTCATCGATAGATTCGAAACATGTGGCAGAGGCACTGTTAACAATATTCACCCGATTAGGTTTCCCACATCAAATATTGACTGACAATGGTTCTCAGTTTAGGGGAAAGCTAACACAAGAAGTATTCAGGTTATTTCAAGCTAGACATTATCACTGTAGCCCGTACCACGCCCAAGGGAATGGTCAAGTAGAGCGGTTCAATGGCACGCTCATTTCAATCCTTAGAAAGTTGGCTAGTGAGAAACCTGAAACTTGGGACACATACTTACCCTCAGCACTATTTGCTTATAGGGAAGTCCCACATAACTCCACAGGATTGGCTCCAGCTACGTTGTTGTTTGGACGACCAATCAAAGGTCCACTGGAAGCATTGTTGCGGACATGGACTGATGAAAAAGCAGAAGAAACCGTGACTTCTTCATACCAATACGTCAACGAGTTGACATCTCGATTGAAAACAAGTTGGAAACTGGCAAATGATAACTTGAGACAGGCCAGGAGGAAGCAGGCTGCTTACTACAATAAAACAGCAAAAGATAGGGAACTTGAGGTGGGAGAAAAAGTTCTGTTACTGTTGCCCAGCAGCAATAATAAATTGCAAATTGGATGGCAGGGTCCCTACGTCATATTGGAAAAAACTTTCCAGGACCAATTATAAGATTGACAAGAAAGGAAAGTAGAAGATATACCATGTCAACCTTCTTAAAAAGTATTATGACAGGGAAGCATCAGAAGTTGCACATATCATGACCCTGTCCATTGCAACAGAAATGCAGGATGAACCAATTTCCTCCATGGAATACCCCCTAACAACTACAGAAAGTTATGCTCAGGT
>JAMPIV010011076.1:0-75814 GCA_024509875.1 Oreohelix idahoensis | reverse complement strand
CACCATTCTCCACCCACACACATGTATACACACGTCATGTAATTATCTCATGACCTTAACCTACTTACTAACACACTCCAGCCCCGTACACCAAAATCCTTAACATCTAACTGTAACTTCGAATATGACTTAATAGTCATCCATTCGCGTTTGTCATTATTGATGTCGACACTCACCCATTGCATCAGAATATACGCACTTAAACAGTATATACCTTGTCAGGGCCCCAAAAGTCGGTAACCTGACCTATTTACAGAACATTGTGACTGGACGAGCTATAACGAAAAAAAAAAAACAGTCCATTTCAATCTGATGCAAGAAGGAAAGATGTAGCAATGTGGTGGCACTTTAGCAACCCTACCAACCCTACTAGACCTTATCACTATGTTATGTGTTTTACATGAACGTTCAAATCTATCCAGATAAAACGTTATATCGCACTGGAAGCATTGAATGCCTGAAGTGTATTCTTAAAAGTACTAGCTTTATCAAGATGACCCCTTATTTGATCATTAGCATTACCCATGTTCATCAACTTTTAACTTCTTTCTCTATACCAAAGCTAAGAGTTTTTCTTCATGCGTCCATTGTTGCGTTTTCCTCCTCGGCCTCACCTGTAACTTTCTTTCTTCTGCCTCTGTGCGCGCGAGAGCATTTCTTTAGCCTCCTCTGTTGTAACTTTCTCTCTTCAGCATCGGCTTGTAATCTTTTATCCAGAGCTTCAGCTTCTCTTTTCTGTTTTTTCCCCTTTTCTATCTGGAAATTGTTCTTTCCGCTGCCTGCATGCTGGCATGTATTCAGATTCTCAGCATCTATCGTCTTTTGGCTCTGATTCTCCTGTCTAATCTTTTTATTTTCCTCTTTTGGTATTTTCTCCCTCAGGACTTCAGTGCTTTAGTCCATTGAGTATTTGCATACTCTTCTAATATATCACCAGTCTTACAAGGGTTTTCCCTTGCTCAATAAAGTACTCAAATGTAGACATGATGTCTACTATTATGAGTCCAAAACCTGAAATAATGGAATTATCTTCATTTCAACCTTAATAGTAACAAGACTTAAATAATGTACTTGTTATAATCACAATGTTTACCCCAATCTCTGTGGGAAACAAGTCTTTGACAAAGATCTTGTATTATCAAATATATAATAATATACCTACCAGTCACTTCCTTAATCATATAGGGCACTACACATCTAATAGTGCATAACTCCACATATCCATCAGTTATTTTATCATAACTGCACGAAACAGTTAATAGTGCATAAGCAAAATCCACCAGTTAGTTACGATAAGTGCACTCCACAGCTAATAGTGCATAAGCAAATATTTAACAATAGTAAACGCCAACTCACAACTATGTAAACCATAACAAGGACCCAAGCCAATGTAAACAATAACAAAGATCAAAGACAATGTAAAACAATGACAAAGATCAAAGACAATACGAAAAAACTTTCGCAAAAGTCAACTAAATAAACAGCGAAAACTAAAAGAAAATATCACAAAGAATGTGATGACAAATGCGAAAAATGTAAACAAAACAAATGACGTCCACAGTGTATAAACAAAAATGGTGTAAAGAACTGAATAATAGAAAAGAGGAGACCTACAAATACAAACAAATGAAATCAGAACTAAAGAAAAGAAAGAAAAAAAATATTACAAAAAAAACGACGAAAATAAAGCACAACTCGTCACAACTAAACGTAAATAGCAATAAATATTGCTAACAATTTCCAATTAAGGAAATTGCTCTGTTCCTAACGACACGCTCTCAATAGATACCTCTATTACGTGGTATTATCTATGAGAGTCACCTACCCAACCGACCCGCTGAAATATAAACATATAAATATACAAATAACATATAACATGTAAACATATAACATGTAACAAAAAGTGTGTGAAAATATAGAAGGCTCAGTTAGGATATAAGGGCACAGTTCACAAACAAACAGGTCACTCAACTTATATATGTCCAAACATCAGCACGGTGCAGAACAGGTTGTGATCAGCATTCTAAAGATAAATGATCCAACGTTGATCGACATCTGCTCCCCAGAAACAGCCATGACGCAGGAAATGAGCTTCTGATACAGGATGTGGAGTTTCGGAACTTGTCCTTCTTACAATGATCGGTACTCGAACTTCGAACTACAGCAAACTTGATTCCATCGGCACTTGACCATCTGAATGCGACAAAATTGATTCAATCGGCACTTGACCATCTGAATGCGGCAACGCCGGGTAGTTTCAAAATATTTCATTAAAGATGTAGATTTCTTGAAGGAAGTGAGTTCACGAAATGACGAACTTGAATGTTTGTATGGGTTTGTTGACCCCCTTGAGTGCTGGGGTACTGAGTTGAAAACCAGCTATTGGGCCACCATAAAATGATAAGGGTGGTTTTAGGCTGACTACTGACCACTAAAGATGATAAGCCACAATCTGGCCACTATGAACTTTTACAGGTATAAGTCCAAGTCGTTGTTAATTTGTAGCCAAAAGTAAGTACCGACCCCCTATAGACACCAGGAATATATATATATATAGGTGCTGTGGTGATGGTGTCTTGTCTGGTTTGAAGTAGGTTGCCGTGTGTGTAGGTGTGACGTAGATTCACCAGTTCCCACATACAGGAGTTATGACATGTATAAGTCATAGAAATGTTATAACTGACTGGTGGACGTTTCCATCATTTATTTCGGACGCCACAATGGCAAACAGATAATGATACATCCATTTCACAAAAGTCCTGGACATGACAGTTCATTAGTATTCAGCATTAATAAAGTTTCTTCATGAATCTGCATACATTCTCTAAGTTGATATAGGTAATCCTAGCTGACGATAGCTTCAGCTTCATATCATAAATATTCATAAATATCAGTACTCCTCTCTGATGCTGGCAGATCAGATGTACAAAAATAAGTCTATTACTGTCCGCACGAGAATGGCATTTCAGGAGTACAGGTCAAGCTGACCTTTATAGCATCCCTAAGTCTAACGCTCGACATAGGTGCAATCGCTGGCAGAGCGAAGATCCTAGAACATAGAAATTGTTCTCTGGGCCTAGAGCGACCCGTATATAGATATATAGATCTCAGGTATGAAGATACCTGGGGTGTAATTCCTAGTAGAAGAACCTCTCCTTTCTGTAACACACAAGCGA
Source organism: Oreohelix idahoensis (assembly GCA_024509875.1). Lineage (NCBI taxonomy): Eukaryota > Metazoa > Mollusca > Gastropoda > Stylommatophora > Oreohelicidae > Oreohelix > Oreohelix idahoensis. The sequence goes on along the minus strand of JAMPIV010011076.1, from coordinate 72,638 downwards.
GCAGAGAACGACAAAATGTCAAACATCCAGGTAGATCACAGAGTTCAATAAAGGAGGGTATTACCTTGCTTCAGAATCAACACCACAAAACATACGCCTCCAGGCGTTTTCGAATCATATAGGGAAAGCCTCGTTAGTTAACTAACTCACAGGAGGACTACAGAATTCCCTATCAAAAATCACAGACGCAGAATGGCGTCCTCTCTGCTCAGTACATCTCCTCGACTCCCTGGGCGGAAGACTATTCTAACTCTCTTAAAGTACAGACATGCGCAGAACGCATACGCCTGAGTAACACTCAAAACGAGACGATGAAGGAAACATTCAACAAAGCTATGTTCAGAAATCACGCCTTATATGGACAGGGAATAAACCTCAACCCTGGTTTCAATCATTCCAAGAAACAGTTGACCGATACTACCGTATAAGGAGAATGGCCTGACATCGATCGAAAAAATGGACCGGCAAGTCAGGACACAAGAGAAAGTAACCACCATTGAAAATGTAATCACAGTCAAACAAGGATTATCTACCTTTGATCAAAAAATTTAAAGTGTACAATTCATACAGATTAATTACACACAGTCTTATAAAAATTCTGTGCGTAACAAAACTCTGCGTGATCGTTATAATGCAACCGGCAGTGTCGCAGAACAACGCAGGTCAGGACGTCCAAGGTCTACCACAAGACGGCAAGACACGCTGAGCCATGGCTTAAATGGTAAATGTTACAAACATACCCATTGCCCGTTCCTTCCGAAAAGTGGGTGATATGTGTTCACTATAGTCACGACTTGCACGTGAAAAGCAAATAAAAAAAAAAAATATTCAGCAATGTTATCAACAGGCTTTGCCATAGGAAGCATTTTCAAATATGCATTATTTTCCTTTCCACCCCGTGCATTTGATTGACCTCGGAGGTACACACACGTAACACAGATTTGATTTATTGTCAGATTAACAAACATTGTTTAAGCATGCAACAAAATGCAGCAAAACTTTTTTGACTGAGTGTTCAGGTTTAAAAAAAAACAGCTTAGTTGAAATGACCTAAAAATTGAAAGTGGCCTTTAACTTTTTTTTGAGCAGTGTCTATCTATATATATATATATATATATATATATATATATATATATATATATATATATATATATATATATATATATATATATATATATATATATATATATATATATATATATATATATATATATATATATATACATCTTCTTCTTTGATCCTTAGCCGCCGACCGTCAAAGCAGTCAGTGGACATTACGCCTGGTGGCGTCTTGTAGGGCAACAACAAATTGATTCCTCTTTGCTCGGTCGGCGGCCATCCTTCGTACAGTGCCCCAACTCTGGTTCATTCTTTGCATCTCAGCCTCCACAGTCCTCCGCCAAGTTGTTTTTGGTCGGCCTCTCTTTCGTTTTCCTTCAGCGGTCTATAGCATAGCTGTTCTTGTGATGGCATCGGGGTTTCTTCTGAGGACATGGCCAACCCAGCTCCCGCGTCTGCCAGCTATGATGGTGTGCATGTCCTCTTGCTTGCTCCGAGTAAGCAGATCTTGGTTGGTGATGGTATTCGGCCAAAAGATTCGGAGAATTTTTCTTAGGCATGTTGTGTGAAAAGACAATTTCGACATTTCCTTCTCTGTAACTCTCCAGCTCTCCGCGCCATAGAGAAGCACAGAAAGCACACAGCTCTGATATAATCCTAATTTTGTGCTTGTGCTGTACTGAGAGGACTTCCAGATGCTGTTTAGAATAAAAAAGGCTGTTCTTGCTTTGTTCATTCTGTTGTTGATGTCTCTGCTTGCTCCGCCGTCTGGTGTTACTATGCATCCTAGGTATGTGAAGGCATCTGTCTGTTCCAGTTGCTGATTCCTTACTGATATGGGCTCAGGGTTGCTCACATTGAGCGTCATGACCTCTGTCTTCTTTAGGTTGATGTTCAAGCCCACCTGCTGGCTATACTTATTAAGTCTATCCGTTTTTTCCTGGATGTGTTGATGTGAATGTGCTAGCAGTGCAATGTCATCTGCATATTCCAGATCTTCCAATGTAGAAAATGTATTCCATCTTATTCCTCTTGGATTGCCCTCTGTTGTCTGGCGCATCACCCAGTCTATGACTGTTAAAAATAGAATGGTTGATAAGGGGCATCCCTGTCGTACTCCTGTCTTCACTTCAAAGGTTAGGTTGCTCTGCCCAATGCTACATGTAAAGTTGGCTTAAAGGCTTTTTTATGATTGACACTATGCAGCTTGGAATTCCATAAGCCCTCAGTATTTTCCATAAACTGTCCCTATGTATACTGTCAAAAGCCTTTTCAAAGTCAACGAAATTAATGTACAGCTGTCTTTGCCATTCTGAGCACTGCTCTATAATGTTGCTGTAGCGAGATTTGGTGCCTCTTGCTTTGTTGTGGAAAAAATGTGTAACGCGACGCACACACACACACACAGCGCAGTAATAACACTCGGGGGATCTTGCTTTGAAGTTGGAAGACGGCGGAAATGTGAATTACGGTTAAGCCAGACAATATTACTGAAGAATGAGGAAATAGCTAATATAGGAATTGTCGTAAATTTATTTTGAGAGAAAAGAGTCTTGGAAATAGTGGTCCTATTTAGAGTGTAGACTGGTGGTAAAAAGCTTAGTGATAGAAATGGTTATAGAGTAAATAGTTGCTTCACAGAGTGCTGGGGAGAGAAAAGACAGACTTATTTACGACAAATCGTTCCTCTCAATCTTCTCTTCAACTCTCCTGGTCAAACAATTATTTGCCAGTTTCCAGACACACACCTGTGCTCACATACAGACGCACGTGAATACAAACTATATTAAACAGATAGGGGAATTTGGGCCTTGGTCTTTCAACACAGTACTAGATAAGTTTTACGTGTTTATTTAACAGTAAAGAATCAGTTACAACATATATCATATGTTTACAAACAAAATATATCATAGGTATAGAAATTACAAATAACCAGGTGGGGATAAAGCTAGTCCAAAGATAGGTAATTTATCAGATAGATAGTTAATTTTATCCCAACGGTAAATTAATGTACTCTGATACAAGAGGTTAACAATAATAGGGGTAGGTGGTGGAATAAGTCCTATTGTTCTCCAAATGTTTTTCCCTTTACTAAGCAAGTAAAAAAAAAAAAGGGGGGGGGGGGGTGTGTATAAACAGAGTTCACAAAAAGGAAATCCCCCTTAAAGGAAACAATACAAGGAATATAGACAAATATGCTAATTATCAAGTAAGGCAATTGATAAATTTAGCAACTATATATCTCTTTCATTCATGCGCGCTAGTAAAGGCCTTCACTCATCCTGCTCACACTTACCGATTGTGAAAAAATCTGGCACTCCATAGAATAACACAACAGCAATTACACCTCAAACTAAATGTATGAGTGTTAGTTCAAGTTCCAGCCCCAGATTAGCGGGTAGGCGGTCAGCACATAAAAGGATCCCGAAATCGCTGGAAAATGAATCTGTATTTGTGTCTCTTTTCTTAATAACAGTTTCTATGGGAGGGCACGGTCTCTGATACCGGGGTGAGGATGGTGTGGTCTATTTGACTTTGCCGCTGATAATAAAAATTCTTACGCGTGCTGATACACTTTGTCCGTGAGGTATGGTTTAAGTCCAGGGAGAAAACTAGTCACATCACTGTTCAGGTAAATATGTATTCTCTCTCTGTATCAGTAAACTAACAAAAGCTCGGGCCAGTGTTCTTCTTCCCGTTACAACTTAATTTGCTTGATGGTGTGTTAAATTTGTCTTTGGGTGTGCTTTCTTTGCTATAAGTTAGATAGCGGAATTCCAAACATAGAATCGCCTCAAAGATTAAAAATTTACACAGTCTCAACAAGTTCTGAGTCAGGGAGACTCTACACACTGTTTATGCTTTGCTTTGCTTGGATTAGATTTGCTTAGATTTGATTTGCTGGGATGCAAAGGGATCACTCTATATGAAAAATAGAAAACATGTAATTCATATCGAAAAATCCAATAACATTCTAAAATGCGATAAATTTAACGTTAAGACTATTATATGCACTCGCGGATTTAATTATGTATTTAAGAAAACACTTCGCGAGTTCAAGTGATAAAACACACATATATATCTAGAACTTAACTCAATTAGTTAGTTAGAAATTCCTTCGCGACTTTAAAACTTAATTTAATCATTTTAAGCATCTATTATTTTTGGAAATATTATAATAGATATATCATTAATTCTACAACTGGAAACTTTCGAGATAGGTTTAATTTAATAGATTTAAATCAACACAAAATCCAGTGAAATAACATGAATGAACTAGACCACTGATCACTTTAGAACAAGTATATTATACCGTTTAGCACAGAATAACTACACTCCAATATAGCCAAGAAATCCAGAGGGACTTTTAGCAGGATTTAAACTATAAGCTAGTGAGTTTTAAAATGTCTGGCAACGAGTGATAACATGGCCTTCTACAGGATTCTATATATATGAAAATGAAATGAAGATGAGTGGGACATGAGCAATTTTCGCACCTCTCTTCATCTCGAGAAGAAAATGAGATTCCTACACCGCTCGACATGGCCTGTTACTCCATTTCCTGGTCGCTCGGGGTTCTCCCGTTCCTCAGTCTTTCGGGCAAGTTTGCCGATTGACACAGAGGTGCGAAGTGTGCGAGAAGGCTTTCCTCGTCTACTCTGGTTCACATTGCCGTGTCATCTCAGCAGCAGGAGACTTCCAGAAATCCTCAGTGTCTTTGAGGTTAGCCGCTAAACTCGTTTGATTTAGGCAACGTCCCCTATTTGGCCAGGCTACTGTCCCAGGTAATGAAAAACTGCCTAGAATCGCTCTAGAGACAGGAGTGATCTTCTGGCGACGCCCCGCTAGCTATGGGGGACGGGCGAAGTGAGTAACTAACGTCTTATAATTGTTCCCGGGATAACAGTGGGGGTGGTTTAAACTGCTCCTTAAGTCAATGCGATTCTCTGAACAGGACGTACGATAACAGTCTACATATCTAATTAGCCAACGTAGAAACGTTTCAGGCTGATGACGGCTTCAGCCACTGTTCAGGGGTTCTAATGTTATGCGAGAAAAAATACCCTGTCATCCAACTCTTTCAGGGACGCTAAATTGTCCGTCACAGGAATGAATGGCCGACTTTAAAAGTTTGCATTTACAAGAAATTAAATTTAAAACTACAAGAAAACGCCTGGTTGGAATGCATTTAAATAATAATAGTTCACTAAAGGAGATAGACTATGAATAATATCCAAAAGGATATTATTCAAATATAAATAGTTGTAAAAATAATTAACATTTTTTCATCGTCATCACATCTGATAAAAATTAGCTACTTATATAGAATGAAAGCCTCATATGGGGGGAAATGAAAGGATACATAGAAAGGAAGGAAGGATATAAGTGTGTAATGAAAAGAAGAGAAAAACAAGTACAGAATAAGCACAGATCGCCTGAAATAGCCTCAAACCGAGAGATTAATCGAAAATCTTTTGGGACTTTAGGAGGTGCTTTCTCGTACGGGCGAGAGACTGAAATATAAGGACAGAGCGGCGCGTTGACAAGCACACACACCAAATCCAGAAGCCAAAGTGAGAAACTGGAAGACAGTATCTGCAAGAAAAAGTTATTTTTTCACGCTGCATGCAGAGCAGATTAAACTTTCAACCAATATAGTCTCACCGTGAGCTTATAAATCCTAAGAGGGTATGTAAGTTTATTAAAGATATATGTATGACTAATCTAATTTTATTTCAGATTTTATTTACGATTTTATTGTATCAGATATAATTAAAAGGGAATGACGCTAACCAGAGATAACCTTCACCGGCATTGTCAGGAAGCAAAACCATTAATTGGTTAGCCAACTATAGCATGGCTAGTTCTTGCCTGGAAGCTTACGACATACCAGCAATTACATAAGTGACTTGGCATCCATAAGTGGAAGGCAATGGCTATAGCGTACAAGTGGCGACCTACAAGTGCGGGCATGTTATTCCTAAACATTCTGTGTTGTCTACTATGTGACGAAAGGAAGACTTTTCGGCATTCATGATCGTCACTTTTAGGCCGGGAGTTTATACAAGCCACAATGCTAGGATAATTGTCCAAGTTAACTCTCCGTTTTTCTCCACATTAAATCTCACCGTTTTGATTAAAGTGGAGATTTTATTTGTATTTATTCACAGTGGTGACTTTCCCGATAAAAGTCAGCGCTCCCATGTGACGTTAAAACCGTGAGGAATTGTAGGTCAACACTTTGTACGCCCATGTATTCGATCAAGCGTAACCAGTCAGCGTCTCACTAAGCATCTGAGGGGTTTACCTGTTGGTGGTCATGTAACTACGTGTTTTGACAAGTCGCAGGAAGATTTTTGCTGTTTGAATTATTTTTGTTTTATTTTAGGACAGTAAATATTATTGTATTTTCATATTTAAAAAAATATTTCATATGCTAGTTGTAATAGAATATTATGTAATTTCTTTCGTTACTATATGATGATTAATTTGTACGCTCTCATCTTGATTGCTAATATTTAATTTTTATATATGACTATTTGGATAATGTACCAGTTTTTTATTTTTATTGCTATTTTGATATTAAAGATGTGTTTGAAAATTGTGTAGTATGTTAGTTTGGTAATCTTTTACCTTTTTACTCCGTTTTTTAACTTTGAGTTTTGTTTTTTTTTTTAAGCAGTGTTTGTTAGGATAATTTTTTGTACATCATTATATTGTCAGCCCTATGTCCAAACTCATTAGTTTCTAAGGGTACAATAGTTACTTTTTTGGAAAGTTCATTGAGTATTCGTTATCTATCACTTAAATTTTTTTCTCATGTTCTGATAACACATCAAGTAGAGATAAATATAAATTTTAAAACTAGATAATTCTAAAAACTAAGCTGAATAATGATTGTCAGCCGGAAGTAATTTAAAGGTTAAATTGAAATGTATAGGTAGAATTAACAGCGATAGCTGATATTATTTTTTTTTTTTGACTAAAGAATTTAGAGATCTAGTTTAAGAACTTACTTAACTTAATCATGTTGTTCTTAAATATTTGAAAGCTTGTAGGTAGATAATAGTGTGTTTTCTCATGTGTTTTTCTGCGACGTGTTTATGTTTTTTGGAAATATTTTTAGTTAGTGATCTATGTAAACTTAGAGATAGGATTTTGTATATCTCTCTCATTTTGTTAAAGCCGGGTTTTTAAAAAAAAATTGTATTTTTTGATGTTTTGATGTATTTTTTATTTAGTGCGTCACTGTGCGTCACTAAGAACGTATTGATAGCGTTCATATTTTTTATTCGTATGATGTCTAGAGTAATTTATTTTTAGTTATGGATAAGTTTAACTTAGTTAAATTACTTATTATACTTTATTTAAGTATGGTTTTCCTTCATGTTTCGGTATACATATATACAGGGGGATTGACATAAGTCTTGGGCCTGACCATGAAGGAGTCACAGGAGGAAGATGAAACTTGGCACATTTAAAGTTTATCATATTTGCACTGAATGTGTAAAGTACGCATTTGTTTCTTCAATGGGTTTTCCCGCTACGGTGCACGGCGCAATGTACCCTATTGACCGGATCTGCAACTCCAAAGATTTGACAAAACAATGGAAAAGAAGGAGGCCAGAGCTGTGATAAAATTTCTGATGTTTCAGGGAAAAACACCTACAGAAATACACAGGGAGATGGAACAAGTGTTTCGTGATTGTTGTCCTTCATATACTTCGGTAAAAAAACTAGTGTCAACAGTTTAATTGTGGCCGCTCAAATGTTGCTGATCTGCCAAGATCTGGTAGACCAGCTGTTACGTGCAGTCTTTGATATCTTGCAATATAATACATTTGTATGCTTGCTATGTTCGCAAATATTTTGTAAACAAAATAGAAACTCTTTTGCTTAAGGAAAAGTCATTATTGAGTTACTTCCCTCGAAAGGAGTTTCGCCACTTTCGATCGAACTCCGCGGATGAATCTAGTTTTACTGCGATTTATTCTTTGTTTGGGTAGAAATAGATTGTTCTTGCTTCAGAATATCTATGGCCTGAATTTATGTGTAATGTTTGTCTAGGTAGGACGAGTCTGTCTTATATCTGTATATCTTTACATATCTAAGTCGAACTATATGTTCTTTGTCGCTAGAAAGGTCAAAGGCTGTTCAGCGGATGTGTGGCTAGAGAGGTGTGATTTGGCTTCGCCCTGATGATGGGGGCTGTCGTGTTTTTCTGTATCGGCTTGTCGCCGGGAAAAGTGATCTCAATATTATAGGGGAAAGTGATAGACGTCTAGACCTATCGTGTATGCTTTACCCCAGTGTTTATTCTTATTGCCAAGGAATGGCAGAATCATATTTCTGATACCAAGGTAACAAAAGCACTTCTTATGAACTCTCTTACGAAGCCATCGTTTTCGATAGGCAGACGCACGATTTGTACGTCTGAGGGAATATTTAACTAGATGAAGATGACATTCATTTCTAGCAGCACCATATTGTATGATGAAGTCAATTGCATCATGATAGAATCTACAGAGCAATGAGAACATTTAATGTAGGATTAACTTTGATACAGATTCCAGTTTGTATCCTAAAGTGAGTGACAGCTCACGACAGCAGCCATCTTGTATCCAAATATTTTGTGACTTTCAAGAAGAGAAAAGGGATGCCCCGTACTATCGCTTGATGAGTCCAGAGATCACTGCTACAGATGAGAACCCATTACTAGCGGTTCAATATGATTATATGAAAAATATGTGCTGAACATTATTTAAAGGAATCTTCGCTAGACGAGGTTAGGTCTAGAAGCCATCTTGAATATTGTTTATAAACTGACGTGCTTTGTCAGTAAACTCAGATGATATATATATATGGGCAATACTGAGTGCTTGTCTACTGACATTCCATTGTGCTATTATTCAACGAGTGCCCATGTATCATTGCAAGACCATTTATCAATTGTACCATGATGTATTATGCCAACCTGTGATTTGTCACTGTATCCGTGCTGTCGAATGTGTACGTCCAATTAAACTGTAACAAAAAGTACACAGCAGTTGGCGTCGATGACTTCCAGCCATACATGAGTGAGAAAAAGAACATTTATCAACTCTTCGAACTCTTTCATCATTCGCGTATTATACTCTCACTCTATGTCTACACACCACTGCGTAGGTCGAGTTGATATTCCTATTCCTAACAACCACTCTGACGAGCAACGCTGGGGCCAACAACAAGTCTTTAACATTGGAGCTTCCACAGACCACCATACCTCTTAACACTGTGGTCCTGTAAATAGTTGATGTCAGTGTGAACAAGGAACAATACAACTTCATATCTATACACCATTCAACAGTATATATAGAAACAGCATTTAACTCTGGTGGAATTCAACAAAAAGAGAGGTTATTTAACAATGGTGAGCCAGCTTTCTGGGTTTGACCTCGCAGAAGTTGAGAAGTCAACAGACTACCGATACCAGACCGTTTCCTGTGGCTGATACGACACACTTGCAGTATTAGTTTGCTCTTTGTCAACACTTTGTCACGTGACCTATCAAGTGAATGCAGTATCTAGGTCAGCGTTGTTGACATTTTTACGCTTAGACATTACAGAGTTTCACAGTACAGAGATGATACTTTGAAGGCCATAAACTGTTCTATTGTTGCAGTATTGTTGAACATAAGTGCGTAAATTTCATCGTTGGACCTTCTGATACTCATATTGTTGAACATTGTAATAGATTAAATCAAAAATCTAGTATTGATTAAAGTGGCAGTTTACTTTGTTTATTCAGAAACTGTGCCATTATATTTATGAACTGAAACTCTTTCCAACACATTTCATTATTTAATGTATAACTGAGCATCCTATCTGCAACACAGTGCTTTATATATTACACACATGATATATGCATTTATGATTATATGTTATATGTTATTTGTTTGTATAGTATATTAGTTTATATGTCAGCGGGTTGTGTTTAGGTTGGGCGGTGTCCTCACAACAGAATATCCCACGTCATAGAGGGTCCGTTGTGGGCGTTTTCTTTAGGTGCAATTTCCTTAATTGGAAATTTGCTTGCAACAACTAGTTGCTATTTGTGTTAGCTGTGAAGACTGTAATTATTGTTATTTTTGTAATATTTCTTTGTTCTTTAGTTTTGTTTTGATTTGTTTGTAATTTGTTGGTCTACCCTTTTCTATCTTTCAGTTCTATTCACAATTTATATTCATATACTGTGACGTCATTTGTGTTGTTATTCCTTGCAGATTCAGTGATTATTTTCATTGATTTCCCTATTTGATTTATTTGATTTCTGCAAACGTTTTCGTATTGTCAGTCTTATTTGTACTTTATGTATGCTGTTGGTTGACATATGTTTTATATAGGTATATTTCATAAGACACTATTGCTTGTGCACTGCACTTGGATTATGGTATAAACCAGTACTTTATTATTATTACTGGTATACAAGAAATTATACAAGACCTTATTAAGGCTTGTGACCCACTGAGATTGAGATAGTGTACTGATTAATCAAGTCATTAAGAACTTGTGGTATTATTATTGTTTCAAGTAATTAGTATTATTGTTAGACATCATGTCTACATTAGAATACTTCATTGCACAAGGGAAATCCCTTGATAAGACTGGTCAACAATTAGAAGAATGGGCAGTTGCTCAATATGACAAGACATTAGCTGCTGCTGCAGAGGAAAGAAAAGCTCTAGCTGAAGAGAAAAGATTAGCAGCTGAAGAGAGAAGATTAGCAGCTGAAGAGAAAAGACTAGACAGAGAAGCTACTGCTGCTGCTGAACAAAAGAAATTGCAGATGCAGATGGAGGAAAGGAGATTTGAAGCTGAACAAAAAAAATTAGAAAGAGAAGCTGCTGCTGAACAAAAAAGATTAGACAGTGAAGCTGAACAAAAAAGATTAGACAGGGAAGCTGAACAAAAAAGATTAGACAGTGAAGCTGAACAAAAAAGATTAGACAGAGAAGCTGAAGAAAAAAAAGCAATAAGAGAACATGAATTTGAGTTAGAGAAATTAAGATTGACAAGTATGAGTAATGTTAATCAGGCATCTAGTGGTAATGGTAAACCTTCTACTTACAAGGTTAAGGTTCCACCGTTCAATCAGTCCAGTGACGATATTACATTCTGGCTGGATAGATTTGAACGTTCTTGTCGTACTCATAATGTGTATAAATCACAATATGCTAACCAATTAGCAGAAAACTTGAAATGTGAATCTCTGACTAGGTTATGCCTTGTAGGAGAAGCAGATAAGGATAATTATGATGTCATTAGGGCGGCTTTGATAAAAAAAAATACCAGCTAAGTGAGGAAGGCTATCGCCTTTTGTTTAAGACGATGGTGCCTGAGACAGGTGTAGAATTCTCAGAATTCATTGCAAAGGCACGTCTCACAGTTGATCGTTGGATTGAGCTTTCCAAAACAGAAAAAAACGTATGAAGGACTTATGGATTTGTTGCTCAGAGATAAGATTATGTCATGTGTTAACAAACCATTCCTTGAATTTATACATGAGCGTAAACCCAAATCACTAAAGGAAATGGAAGAATATTGTTCCCAATATGTCACTGCACACCCCGACGTGACTTTTGGCAACGCTAAGATTAAGGAGAGTATGCCAGTTGCTTCAGCAACACCATACAATCCCAATTATTCACACAGATTTCAGGGACCTCAAAACAGATTTGATAAAAAAGGTAACCATAATAGTTATCAAAACCAAGGTATCCAATCATTTCAGGGTTCTTCTTCGAAGAACTGGAGACGAGCTGATAGCTCTCGACACAGGGGTGGTCATAATTATAGGAATTTCCATAGAGGAAGTAATTATAGAAACTATCCGAGGTATCCGTCTTGGAGTCAACAAGATCACAATTACAGAGATACTCATTATAATGAATATGATAATGGTAACCAAGAGAACTATGACTCAAACCCAAATAGGGGTTACAATAGAGGTAACAATAACTACAGAGGTAATAATAACCGAGGTAGATCTCAAAACAGAAGACATAAACCACATTTTCAGGCAAACTCTGCACAGCAAGAGTCTCATGAAGCCTATAAACAGAGTAAAGATAATAATGACGCTAGTAATATGGCATGTTCCGCTTTTGATTTTGGGAGAGCATCTCAGTGCCCCCAATGCAAAACATTATTTGAGCCAACCACAGTGTCTACTTTAAGCTGTGGCCATCCTCTTCCTGCTCTTCCTGCATCAGTCGCGCATGATGGAAGAGGTTCTCTTGTCCTACATAAGGGTTTAGTACATAACAATCCAGTCTCCGTTCTATTTGATTCTGGATGCACCACAATTGGTGTTAGGCAGTCACTCGTAGATCCTTCCCGTGCCACTGGACAAGTAGTCAAATGTGTAACATTTGGCGGCACATTAGAGAAATACTCTACTGCTATCATTAGGATTGCTACTCCTTTCTTTACAGGAGATGTACACGCATGTCTTCTTCCGAATCCGATCGCTGACCTTATCATCGGTCGCATTCATGGAGTCAAAGAATGCACTCCGCAACAAATTTCCGCTTGGAAAAGCAAAACATGCAGATTGCTAACGCTGTAGTCACTAGAGCTCAAGCTCTTAATATGCCTCAAACTTCATCTACTGAAGATAATGAAGTGCATAACCAAGATGATCCCTTGGTAATTTCTCGTGACTCGTTTATAAAACAGCAAGAAGATGATCCCACTCTGAAGAAATTCTTCATTCTTGCAACTAAAGGTGATCCGAATAAAGACACAAGTCGTAAATCTTGGATTACAAAGAAGAATGGCGTACTTGTACGTATGGTTCAAGACTCCATTACGTCAAGTCATTCTCAAATCCTGGTTCCCAAGAATTTGAGAGTTAAAATTTTGCAGCACGCTCACGACTCTCAGTGTGCTGGACACATGGGTTTTTCCCGTACTAAGTCAAGAGTTCTTGCGGCTTTCTTTTGGCCATTGGTAAACAAGGACATACGGATTTATTGTCGATCTTGTAAAGTATGTCAGGAAGTTAAATCCAAAGGTCCACGCCATGCTGCACCCATTCAGGCGGCAGACATTCCTATTCGGCCGTTTCAAAAAATGGCCATAGACATTATTGGTCCATTTAAGATCAAGTCTGCCAGAGGACATCAGTTTATCTTGACGTGTGTTGATATGTGCACACGTTGGCCAGAGGCTATTCCTCTGAAGAGCATTACTACTGCTGATATTGCAGATGCTCTTTGGCTTATATTCTCTCGTCTGGGTTTCCCCGGAGAGATATTATCAGACCATGGCACCCAACTAATATCAGATACCATGTCTCAAGTAATGTCTACTCTGCAGATAGATAGATCTTTAAGTAGTATCTACCATCCAATGTCTAATGGGATGGTCGAACGCCTTAATAGAACACTTAAAAACTTACTAGGGAAGATAACTGAGGATCATCCTCAAGACTGGGACAGAGTTTTACCTGCGGCCCTCTTCGCTTACAGAGAGGTCCCCAATGAACATACAGGATTTTCTCCCTTTGAACTTGTCTTTGGCGCGCGTCCGCGCGGCCCTATGTCGTTGCTTCATGATCTCATAACAGCTGACAATATTGACGATGACACAAAGTCATCTTACGAATATGTCATCGCGTTGAGACAAAAGATTATCGAAGCATGCAAATTAGCAACTTCTTCTTCCGAATTTGCGAAACAGAAGGCAAGGCAATTTGCCAATAAGAAGAGATGCTTACGACAACTTTGTCCTGGTGACAAAGCATTTGTATTACTACCTTGTAGGGAAAACAGACTACTTATTTCTTGGAAAGGTCCGTACGATATAATATCGAAAATTTCCGATGTCGACTATATTGTCGATATTGATGGGAAGCATAAAACCTTCCACATCAATATGCTTACTGAATTCCATGAACGTCCGGATTATTTACAACCCATTTTCCAAGCAACGGACGATTCTCCAGTACAACATGGTCATTACTCATCACTGTCCGTGATACAGGATGAGGAAACGAGTTTTTCAGATGTAAATCTTCCTCTTCCAATGATCCCACTTCATTCTAGTGAATCATGGAAGAACGTTACTGTCTCTCCTGATTTGTCTCTAGGAGAACAGCGACAAGTTTCAACTATGTTGCAAACATTTCAGGATGTACTTACTGACATCCCTGGACAAACTCATGTCATTGAACATGACATTGTTCTAACTGACCATACTCCTATTAGGGTTAGACCTTATCCTATCCCTATACATTTTCAAGTAAGTACAGGTCGAGAAAGAGTTGGATGAGATGATAGATTTGAAAATAATCGAACCATCCACCTCTGCATATTCTTCGCCGATGGTTATTGTTCGGAAAAAAGACAATAACATACGTCTTTGCGTTGACTATCGCAAATTGAATCAAGTAACGAAGTTCGATGCTGAACCTATGCCTTTACTGGAAGAGCTACTTACTCGACTTTCCAAATCTCATTTTTTCACTAAACTTGATTTGTCTAAAGGATATTGGCAAGTACCTTTATCTGAACGCGCCAAACCTCTCACGGCTTTTTCAACACCTAGAGGTTTGTTCCAATGGAATTTTATGCCTTTCGGTCTTATGAACGCACCAGCTACATTTGTACGCATGATGCGCCGAATCCTATCTTATCGGTCAGATGTCATTGCATATCTAGACGACATCTGTCTTTTCAGCGATACTTGGGAAGATCACTATTCAGGGTTAGATGAATTGCTGTCTACTTTGCGCGAGCACAACCTCACAGCGAAACCCTCTAAAGCCTATATTGGTTTTAGCGAAATTTCTTTCCTAGGCCACCGAGTTGGTCATGGTTTCCTAAAGACAGAGGACCATAATACTAGTAAGATACTTAACATCTCTATCCCTAAGACTAAAAAACAGGTGAGAAGTCTGTTAGGTCTTATTCAATTTTATGGCAGATTCATTCAGAATCTATCCTCTATCATGGCACCTCTTTCTACACTTTTAAAGAAAGGTTCGCCTAATATGGTCCACTGGTCTCAGGAATGCCAATGCTCTTTGGATAAGATTAAAACATTGTTTTCAACACCACCTATTTTAGTGTTACCTACTAAAGATAAGACATTTGTTCTTCGTAGTGATGCTTCATCCACTGGGATTGGAGCGGCACTAATGCAAGAGTACTCTGGAACTCTGCATCCTGTAATGTATATTTCCAGAAAACTTAATGCGGCAGAAAGGAATTATTCGGTTTTAGACCGTGAGCTATTAGCTATGGTTTGGTCAATTCTCAAACTACAAAGATTCCTTCTAGGCGCACATTTCATAGTAGAAACCGACCAAAAAGCTCTTACTGCTATGCAGAGTAAGAATTTGAAGAGCTCGAGGTCTACTCGATATGCAATTGCTCTTCAACCTTTTCATTTCTCTGTGCGAGCTATTCGTGGATCAGATAATGTGATGGCAGACATTCTGTCAAGATGCCCACATGATTCCACATAACTATTAGGTCTTAGACGTCTTAATATGTCTAGGTCTATAATAGTTCCTTTCTATATCAAGATAGATACACATTTGTAATTTAATAATATAATGATTGTATCACTACTTAGCGGTTCAGTGATATTTATTCACCGCTGTTCTTTAATAGTTTTTCTTTATAAATCATAAATTTAAGATATCTAATACGAAATTATGGTATGAATTTTTGTATGCATTATGTAATGGCCAGAATTGTATTATACGGTGACACCTTCCTGGAAAAATTTACTTGTAGAGAAATAATTTCTCTCAGATTATGCGATACATTCTCACCAGTCGCTTCATAAGGCGACTTAGCCTCATATTAGGCGTTATATTTATTCCTGATATTTGCATCTGCGCAGTATTCATCCGTTGTGAGCCTATTGTACGTTGCTCCTAGATGTATTTCAAAAAAAAAAAAGTTTCATTTTTTTTTCCGGGAGGTGTGGTAAGACTGTTACGTGCAGTCTTTGATATCTTGCAATATAATACATTTGTATGCTTGCTATGTTCGCAAATATTTTGTAAACAAAATAGAAACTCTTTTGCTTAAGGAAAAGTCATTATTGAGTTACTTCCCTCGAAAGGAGTTTCGCCACTTTCGATCGAACTCCGCGGATGAATCTAGTTTTACTGCGATTTATTCTTTGTTTGGGTAGAAATAGATTGTTCTTGCTTCAAAATATCTATGGCCTGAATTTATGTGTAGTGTTTGTCTAGGTAGGACGAGTCTGTCTTATATCTGTATATCTTTACATATCTAAGTCGAACTATATGTTCTTTGTCGCTAGAAAGGTCAAAGGCTGTTCAGCGGATGTGTGGCTAGAGAGGTGTGATTTGGCTTCGCCCTGATGATGGGGGCTGTCGTGTTTTTCTGTATCGGCTTGTCGCCGGGAAAAGTGATCTCAATATTATAGGGGAAAGTGATAGACGTCTAGACCTATCGTGTATGCTTTACCCCAGTGTTTATTCTTATTGCCAAGGAATGGCAGAATCATATTTCTGATACCAAGGTAACAAAAGCACTTCTTATGAACTCTCTTACGAAGCCATCGTTTTCGATAGGCAGACGCACGATTTGTACGTCTGAGGGAATATTTAACTAGAGGAAGATGACATTCATTTCTAGCAGCACCATATTGTCTGATGAAGTCAATTGCATCATGATAGAATCTACAGAGCAATGAGAACATTTAATGTAGGATTAACTTTGATACAGATTCCAGTTTGTATCCTAAAAGTGAGTGACAGCTCACGACAGCAGCCATCTTGTATCCAAATATTTTATGACTTTCAAGAAGAGAAAAGGGATGCCCCGTACTATCGCTTGATGAGTCCAGAGATCACTGCTACCCATTACTAGCGGTTCAATATGATTACATGAAAAATATGTGCTGAACATTATTTAAAGGAATCTTCGCTAGACGAGGTTAGGTCTAGAAGCCATCTTGAACATTGTTTATAAACTGACGTGCTTTGTCAGTAAACTCAGATGATATATATATATGGGCAATACCGAGTGCTTGTCTACTGACAGTCCATTGTGCTATTATTCTAAATGAGTGCCCATGTATCATTGCAAGACCATTTATCAATTGTACCATGATGTATTATGCCAACCTGTGATTTGTCACTGTATCCGTGCTGTCGAATGTGTACGTCCAATTAAACTGTAACAAAAAGTACACAGCAGTTGGCGTCGATGACTTCCAGCCATACATGAGTGAGAAAAAGAACATTTATCAACTCTTCGAACTCTTTCATCATTCGCGTATTATACTCTCACTCTATGTCTACACACCACTGCGTAGGTCGAGTTGATATTCCTATTCCTAACAACCACTCTGACGAGCAACGCTGGGGCCAACAACAAGTCTTTAACATTGGAGCTTCCACAGACCACCATACCTCTTAACACTGTGGTCCTGTAAATAGTTGATGTCAGTGTGAACGAGGAACAATACAACTTCATATCTATACACCATTCAACAGTATATATAGAAACAGCATTTAACTCTGGTGGAATTCAACAAAAGAAGAGGTTATTTAACACCAGCCTCGGAGGGCAACGATGAAAATGCAACAAGAGTGAAGAAAATCATTGACCAGGATAGAAAAATGACAATTGTGGAGATAGCTAGTAGAGTAAAACTAAATGAAAGAACAGTTTATAGAATTTTACACAACGGACTGAACATGAGAAAAGTGTGTGCACGCTGGGTTCCGCGACTGTTGACACGAGAACAGAAGCAAACGAGGGTAAATTGCTGTCAACAGTTGCTCAAAAAGTGTCAGTCAAAAAATTATTTGGAGACTATGGTGACAGTAGATGAGACTTTGGTACACTATTATGACCCCGAATCCAAAATTGCCAGCATGCAATGAAAAACCCCAGGCTCCCCAACACCTGTCAAGCCGAGGGCGCAGAAATCTGCAGGAAAAGTGAAGCTGACTGTTTTTTGGGACGGCAAAGGTGTCCTTTTGAAAGATTATCTGCCTCGTGGCAACACAGTTAATGGTATGCAGATCTTCTCACAAAACTAAGAAAGGTTGTGACCAGGAAACGAGGGATAACGCGCACTCAAAATCTTCCTTTTCTTCAAGACAACGCGCACTCACACAAAGCACGGTTTGTGCAGCTAGCAGCCAACGATTTGAATATTGAAATTCTTCCACACCCACCATATTCTCCAGATTTGGCTCCATCAGACTTTTTTCTGTTCCCAAATCTTAAAAAACAGCTAAAAGGAAATCATTTTGACAACGATGAAGAGGTTATACTGGCATGTAATAACTGGTTTAGTTTAAAAAATAGGATGTTCTACTCCCAAGGTCTTTTCAAGGTCAAGCAGAGATGGCAGAAGTGTGTCAATTCAGACGGTGGCTATATTGAAAAGGAATAAACATTATACAAAATTTCAGCTCTCTGTGACATGTACTTCATGGTCAGGCCCAAGACTTATGTCAATCCCCTTGTACATACGTTGTTTTTGTTTGATGCTTTCTGGTATGATTGTATTTATTTATATAACACGTTGTTACTATCTTTCTCTACATTTACATCTTTACTTTTCATCTGTACTTGTTGACTATTCGTCATCCCTTTACATCTTCTCTATTGTCTTTTCAGTATGGTTTCATATTTTGGTTATACTTCTGTGCTTCATCTTCGTTTCACTTCATGCTTCTTGTATACATTGTCTTGTTACATTTCTTATATTTTCATTCTTTGTTTTGTTAGATTAATTATATAACTTAAAATAATGTAACTAGTAGGGATATTTGTATTTAATTTACATGTAATTGTTTAACTTAACTATTGATTTGTTTCTCATATTCTAATTTTATTCTTTCCTTCATTACATATCATTCTTCTTTTGCTTGATCTTGTCTTTTCTCTTACTATCGGTTGTTCCCTGTTTAATTTGTACTATATATATTTAACGTGGTTTTGTAATAGAATATTTTGGGTAGGCTTCATTGATTTTGTTAGATACTTCATTATTACATTACACTTGATGCTTATATTTTTCATGTAGATATATAATTTTGACTTAGTATAAGGTAATTTTTGTAGGCTTATGGTAGAGTTTCATTGTCCTCTTCATTTTTTTGGGGATGTACTTGTCAAAAAAAAAAAATGATAGAATCAATTTTTTCCCCGGGGGGGGGGGGGGGGGGGGGGGGGGGGGGGGGGGTGGTGGGGGGGGTGGGGAAGGGGGAGGGGGGGGGGTGTAATGTTAAGGTCAAGAAGGGGAGTAATCCTGAATATGTTGGTGACAAGTTAGATTTTGAGTTGCGTTTGTTTAAATTTATGATAGGAATGACCGCTACTCACAGCGTTGAGCCACGGCTGTGAGGAATTTATCCCGGAGTTGTAGTGAGCTGTGTTTAGCTCGCGGCTATGCTGCAGGTATTGAGAGCGGGGTTGAAAACAGGGGATTCTCGTGACTGGTTTTTTTGGCGGGACGAGTGTGTGAGCCGAGAGAGTTTGTGTCTGGGCGTGGACCGACCTGGTCAAGCCTGATTTTTTTTGGATGGTGTATGCCTGTACAGTGCTTAAGATGTCGACTTATGTTTTCGCTGTGTGTACAGCATATTTCGTAAGCTGCAGTATTTATAGCACGGTGATGCTGACCGTTTGCTGATGGATTTTGTGAGTACTTTAGGCCTTGATATATATCTGCTGTGTGCAGTATTTATAGCACGGTGATGCTGACCGTTTGCTGATGGATTTTGTGAGTACTTTAGGCTTTGATTTATATATCTGCTGTGTGCAGTATTTATAGTACGGATCTGCTGTGTGCAGTATTTATAGCACGGTGATGCTGACTGTTTGCTGATGGATTTTGTGAGTACTTTAGGCCTTGATTTATATATCTGCTGTGTGCAGTATTTATAGTACGGTGATGTTAGGAGCATCTTTGACGAGGCCATATTTATTGTTATAGTACGGTGATGTTAGGAGCATCTTTGACGAGCCCATATTTATTGTATTAACACGGTGATTACGACCGTTCGATGAAAGGATCCATTAACTGTTATTATTGTTTCGCTGAGGTTATGAAGCTGTGATGATTCGATGTAATTGTATTCGTCTATGTCAACGTGATGATGTGCTGTGACTTAATAAACCCTTGTTAAATGTCATCAGTCGTTCAACACTCCATTGACTCCTGTGTATGTACCTGTGGTGTGAACGACTCTGCCAGCACACACTCACTCTACCTTCCAGGCGTGACAGTAATAACTCATATTTACAAACAGCCCTGGGTGGGCGTGGCCTATATGTATGCAGAACGTCTTGTCTTTGCCAAGGGTGGCTTTACTACGGAACCACGACCTAGCTATATTAGTCCGTGAAGCGGAGGTATTCAACACGGTATTATTTGGTAGCCTGTGTGGCGTGTGCACTCAAGAAACAACGCACGCCCTCATCTTTACGATATTTACACACAAAAACATCTACAGCTGTGTCAGTTGGTCGGAGTGAACGATAACATAATCTTTCTGTAGCAGTGGTGGTTTCAGGTCAAGTTGGATCTAATACCTACTAAAAATGTTACTGAGAAGCTATGAGAAAACATAGGTGGTAACAAGCCCCCAGCTGTCAAGAACCAATTTACTGTGAATAACACTCCACTGGTTCCACCACTGCAATGTGGATTTATGATAATAAATAAGGTTCGTCTGGCCACACAACAATGGCTGACAATAAGAAATAAACACCTTTAACAGGAACTTCCCTTTAATACTATGCACAGTACAATGAGGCCTCACACGGCCAACAAACGCATCAAATACACTAATGAAATGCCACTGTAACTTGCCTTAACAGCTTAAACTATCAGCATCATACACGACAGTACGACTTACACTGAAAAATACCCTGCCATGACTATCGCTCACCTGAGCGGCAAAACTGTGACAATGACACAAGCAAATCATAGTCAACTTATAAACATATGGCCTGAAAGTCATACAAACTAGAAACCACACTTCTCTGGAATCACAACATAATTATCACCCAGGACCGAAATACGGCTAGCGCTCACATAATAGTCCATAAAGTGAGCCACACAGGAAACTTGCTGTCAAAAGGAAAAATATGCATCCTTCCTGGACGAGGCTAGATTCTGACTACCCAAATTTTGCGCCTTTTCCCCCCGACTTCCGGTGGTCACATGACACACCAGTTCGGGAAGCCCCGGCTGGCTTTTGGTCGAACACAATACCTAAAATACACTGCGAAATAGCGCTGTGACAATATATATATATATATATATATATATATATATATATATATATATATATATATATATATATATATATATATATATATATATATATATATATATATATATATATATATATAATTAGCGGTCTGAATTTATTTCTATTTCACATGTCACTTGAATGTTAACATGTTCTGTCCTTACTGAAATAAGTAGTATATTTCGGAGAGCAAGAGTGTATGTATGTCATTTGAAGTTTGTTGCGCAAGTGGCGGGAAAGAAGAGATTTGATACGTAGACATATTTTCTTCTCTCCCGAAGGTCATACTTCACACACTACCTCACATTCGTGACTCTATTTCAATCTACAATCAGTATCTCACTCAATCTTGTCTGACCTCAGACAACCTCTAACCTTGCGACAGCAGGTCAAATCTGACATTTCGGTTTCATAAAACCGGTCTGAACTGGTTCAGCTTGGTTTGTAGCCTGGTAATCGGTGGAGAACTACCCTGTGTTGCCCGGGGAAACGAAAAGGACGGATAAATGGATGATGGTAATGATGATGATTATGATAATCCAGATGAAGATATTTTTCTAGTCAAAACATTTCTGACAGAGTTGTATACAACATGGACCACACACTTTAAATGGTCCTTGCGTCATTAAAAGTTGAGAAACAATGGTCGAGGACCTATTTACATTCTTACTTGATTCTGTTGTAAAGAATCAACATAACGCATAGAGTTCTTGAGTGACGGAAGACGTAGACAAACCACAGCAGGTATGTGCAAAAGTAGCGTCTGCCGCTCCTGACATTAGAAAACAAAACATTATTACATTTCAATAAATTATCCATCCCAAAAAGCTGACTTGTAATAAAAATGTCACTATATGCAATTAATAGAAAAATGCACAGACTTAGCTACCTATGAACGCATGGAGAAGAAAAAAAATTGTATGTCTACATCGTTTTTTATGGGTGTAAGAGGCGAATAAAATGACATTATTCATGTGGCTGACGATGTCACCATATACAACACATGGCTATAGCAACCAAAAACTGCAAAAACACATGCATTTTTGATGCAGGCTTCCTACATGGCAAACGGCTGCGGTGTTGGCTCGATGCTCTGCAAAAAGAGAAATAATAATCTACTCGTTACCAAGTATATTAATATGAAACAAATATAAAGGTATGTTATAAGGCACTCGTAGGAAATAAAGAAGTAGAACACGAGACTGTTTTTCTGTTGTCTAGTGTTCTACTTCTTTATTTCCTACGAGTGCCTTATAACATACCTTTATATTTGTTTCATATTAATTTACTGTTTACAGGCCTCGTGGTTTCCCTTCCTTATGTGTTATAAATCGTTACTAAGTATGCCGAGGTTATTTCCATTATTATAGCCTACTTTACTAGTACAATGAATGAGTTCTGAGTATTGTAATCTACTTGTTACCAAGTATGCCAAGGTTATTTTCATTATTATAACCTACTTTATAATCTAAGGCTCCGGACATAAATCCAGCAACGTGGGAGGATGAAGCTGCCGATCTCACCAAGTGGTGATGCTATGTACGGCGCCACCTCAGATTGGGCGAAAAGAAGCTCACACAACAAGACGAAGAGAGGAGAAAACATCAGGAAAATAAGCAGCTGAGGGCTGTCACTTCAGGGGCGCATTCCCATAGTCAGTTATGACTGAAGGGACTATTATTATTATTATTATAATCTAAGGAGTGGGGTAACATCACGGACAATAGACAGGGTATGGCCTTGAGTCGGGCATTAATGAACACAAATTTAACCATCTTGATTGATGGACCCCCGGGCAACTAAAGCTGGGAACACTGACGGCGCCATAGATCTGGCATTGATTTCTAATGCTGCCGCATTATTCCTTGCACGTTGGAATGTACTGGGAGCACAGGAAAGTCATCTTCTACCTTGTGTAGTCCTCATTGCAATGGGGAGGGCAACCAGACACAGGAGGCCTAAACACACTTTTAAGTACCCTGCAGGCTCACATGACTGTAATAGCCCTCTACATATATTGCGTCAAAATGCCAGGAAAAAGACAGCTAGAATACATTTCACCCAACCACCCTGGTGGAACTTGGATGTAGAAAAAGAATGGATAGAAAAGGAAAGAGCGACGAAAGAATGGAGTAAAGCACGAAAGAGAAGTACAATGAATAACGGAGGGGTTGAAGAGGTAAAGGAGAAAAAACAGAAAGCCACCAATAGGTTCAAGAGCGTTGCAAGGGAAGCAAAGGACCAAGTGTGGGAGGCCTTCGTGACACAGGTGGGTACGGAAAAGACCTTACAGAAATTCTGGTCCTTACATCGACGAATGGATAGGAACAATATAAGCCAACCCATACCTAATATTCTGAGCTACGCGGGAATAAGTCTGAAAATCGATGAAGAGAAAGGACGTGCATTACTTAGTCGGTATATCACTCAGACGGATAAAGGTGATAAAGCTGCCCGTCAAGAGATTAAGAATCGTGTACTGGAAAATGGCATCAGAGGCCAGATATATGTCGACCTCATATCTGAGCAGGACGTTATGTTTACTATAAAATCAAGTAGAAACACTGGTCCGGGTCCTGATGGTGTACAGTATCAACACATCAAAGAGCTTGATGACAGAGGCATTATGCATGTATTGATGGATTTCAACACTAGTATACCGAATGCTAAGGTGCGGAAGACTCGCTAAATATATAGCTACATACGGCCACTTCCTAAACCTGGTAAAGACCCCACACTGCTAAGCAGCTATCGAATCATCACATTGCAGAATGTCTACGGGAAACTACTTGAGAAGATAGTGGCGAGACAATTAATGAACCACCTTGAAAATGCACACATCCTCTCTGACACCCTGGGCAGTTATAGACCAATAAAAGTAACATGGGGTAACGCTGGAACATTTGCGTACGATGTATATGAGGGTTTCCAGGGTAAACAGGAAACGGTCGCTGTGGCAATTGACCTAGAGGATGCTTACAACAGTGTTGGCTTTACAACCTTGATGGACTGTGTAATGGAATGTGGTGTAAACCTATGGCTATCAAGGTGGATAGCTACTGCCTTAACTGGGAACATGGACATCAGAATCAATGTACATTTGCCCAGGATTACCCCAGGGTTCTCCATTATCACCGGTGCTGTTTAACATCTATTCAGCAAAAATAGCTGCAATCCAACCAACATGTTTGGGACGAACATTAACTTTTGATGGGAGCCGCGGTAGCATAGTGGTTAGTGCACTGGCGTCCTAGCTCAGTGGTCTATGGTTCGATCCCCATATGAGGTGGGATTTTTTTAGGCCGCAAACGGCACCTGGGTCGACCCAGCCCCAACTGGGTACCAGAACAACTTCTGGGAAGGTTAACGCGGCCGGCGTGATGCTGACCACATCACCCCTAGTGTGCCGATGGTCAAGAAAATATGGGCCTAACACCATATTCCCAATATGCCTCAATGGGCGTGTAACGGGATCCTTTTTGTTTTTATTAACTTTTGATGATTACTTGTTCATTTACAGGACTGGTTCAGATAGACATGAAATGGTTAAAAGCATACATGAGACACTTCATGCAGTTTCTAAATGGTGCGACGAAACCAGTTCCAAGGTCAATCCCAACAAGGCATGTGTGCTTTGGTGCTCCTTGAAAAACTCCATATTGAAAGCAGATCTTCCAGGCATTATTCTCAGTGGACAGAAAATTGAAAGGCAGAACAAGTTAAAATACCTTGGAGTAACATTCGATCGTGGGCTATCATATAAGCACCATGTTGATCACATCATACAGAAGTGCAAGAGAGGTCTGGTAGCCTTAAAAACTATGGCTGCAGCGCAACTGGAGCAGAGACTACTGTCTCACCTGTATCATCAGCTGGTCTTGTCTGTAATCGAGTAAGGCCTGGGAAATGCTTACGCTGTCAATATCACAGTGTGAACGACTGGAACGCATTCAAAACGAAGGGATGCGTATAATCTTGGGCTGTACGCGAGATACCCCCATTGTGATGGTGCGGCACATGCTTGGATTGCTGTCAGTTAGATCCAGATATACGATGGACCAGGTAAAAGCGTATATGCGAGTAATCACAAAGAAAAGACATCCCCTGCATGGGAACATAGCTGACATCAAAGGAGAAAGAATAAAGAGGGGGATGTCATGGATGGCACAGGCAGAGGAGACTATTAGACAGGTGACCACAGTTGAAAATATACGAGCGTATTCAAGGGAGAGGAGTGGAGTAAGTCAGATGAGAGCTGGGTGAATTACTAGCAAGTCATCATCAGCCTTGGTAGAGAGTGCAGAACTTGGGCCAATGGGAGAGCAGAGCTGGAAATTGATCAGCTTATAAATGTTTATGCTGGGGATGATGATGCCATTGTGTGCACTGATGGGTCTGTAACGCGTGGTAATAAATCAGGATGGGGCTTCTCTGATAGAGTAAATGGCAGAATCGTCGCTGAACATACCGGGGCTTACATGATAACAACCTCCAGCATGATAATGGATGTATAGGCAGTTACTGCTGCCTTAAGATGGCTGTCTGAGACTTTATTAACAAAGGCAGTTATTGTATCAGACTCACAATCCATGCTTAGAAAGGTTCAAAATGGATGGCTGCGACATGAGTGGAAAACCTCCATAGAAGCATCGAATCTTCAGGAAGTAATATGGATCTACTGTCCTGGTCATCCGGGGGTACGCGGCAATGAAAGAGCTGACAGACTCGCTTCAAGAGCACCCACAGAAGGTGAATTGAACATGGATAAGAGAGAAATACTGAAGGCAATTCATGATCGCCTATTAGAGAATGACACTGCAATCGATGAATCATCAAGGCTGAGACTGCTGGTATTTGGCATCAAACGTAGGACCAGCAGGGATGGACGTCTCCGAGGACGCATCCAGCATGTATACAACCAGTGCGCAACAGGAACAATTAGCATTCATACCCTTCGACATTTGCTGAGGGAGACTGAGCACCTATGGGTTTGCCCGGAGGGCAGTGACGTCGATTCTGATTAACATTAATATTAACATTAACTTTACTAGTATGATGAATAAGTTCTGAGTATTGTAATCTACTTGTTACCAAGTATGCCGAGGTTATTTCCATTATTATAACCTACTTTCCTAATACGTTGAATGCGTTCCGAGTATTGTAATCTACTTGTTGTGTAGATATATCGATGCAAATGAGGATATAACAATTTTTAAAATAGGTGACTTTTCCAATCAGCCCCGTACGCCTGGCAAACATCAACTGCATCGCGACATACAGCACCAGCTACAAACAATACTCACACCATCGCCATTATTCTGAGAATTACTCACTCTAAGATATGAAATCGGTTGTCCAGGTAAAAAGAGTGGTGCTGGAGTGATCCTAGGATTAATACGGCAATGTTGTACATACACAGTATTTTCATCAGAACTGCGAACGACATGCGATCAAAGACAGGCGCACTGAACACGCAAATGGCGATGCTATTTGTGACGAACCCAAATACTGACACCAGGGTGGTAGCAAACGTCACCGTGTCTAGAATTTCGCTTCTGAAAAAGAGACGAATTATTTATAGTGTTAAAAAAATCACTGACCTAATTGTTTAAAAATACACAATCATTTAATCGGGACATCACCGTTCACAATCCAACTAAACACAGTACATATCATCTGCAATGTATTATTTCCCTTACTTACAAAGGATTACAGTAAAGACGTTATTTTCACCTTACACTACATTGGTTTAATTATTATATGAAATCTGCTGGGTCAATGGCGGTCAAAACTTAATAGATTCAAATATACAGAGAAAAGGCGCGGCATGGTAAGCTCTCTATGATGAGAGGACGATCTAAAACACAAGTATAAAAACTAAAAGAATTCTATTTATTCACTAAGGTTTTTTTCAGCTAATTTTACTTCGTTCATTAATTTAGCTTTTGTTGTGTTTTTTTCCTTCAAAATGTAAATCCATCCGCTTCGTCTCATTGCGTCGTGAAATGTCGCCGATTTTTATATTGTCCGGATCCGCTACAATGCCTTGAGTAAGACTTTTGGTGTTCTAATGCTGTACTTTTAAAAAGCGGTTTACTGCACTATCGATCCATCTTCGAGACCATCGACATATCCAGCATTCCATAGACAGCATGGTTCCCTAACTGTCTCTATAGACCAGCCTTTCTCAAACTTTTTATACTGCAGGAAATCTTGAACTAATTTTCAGGTTTCAGAGAACCCTTGCATAAATACTATTAAATCTACCGCTCTTGGTACCTTAGCGTGATCAGTACGTTGTAAATATAATAATTAAATAAAAATCGTTAACACTCTTTAGAGTAGAGAATGCCTTTTTCTGTTGTTCTGTTTATTTTGGCCAACTCATTAGATTACTCTTTTTGTGTAGTTTCCCCTCCCCACAAAGGATATAAACTCTAATGCAAGTCAGTAGTATAGGTACAAGAAACTTCAGTTCTTCCTTTTATTTAAAATTTCCTACTTGATTTGTTTCTTGTTTTATCCATCATCATCATCAAATGCCATCTCCACAACGAAGGTTGGCTGTAATGGATCTCCAACGTCTTCTGTCTCTTGTCTTGGTGGTGCACTCTGACAGACTCTTTCCTGTCCATCTCTTGATGTTATCTTCCCACTTATAGCGCTGTCTTCCCCTTGCACGTTTGCCTTCAACTCTCCCTTCTATTATGGTCTTCTGCAAGGTGTTATGCCTTTTTATGTGGCCAAAGTATTTTAGCTGCCTAGCTTTGATCTCCCTCATTAGTTCTCTTTTCATACCTAGATTTTATAGGAGCTCCTTATTTGTTTTCTTCTCTTTTCAAGAGATGCGCCCCATTCTTCTATATATCCACATTTCAAGAGTCTCAATTCGTTCTTCAAATTGCTTATTCATTGTCCATGTTTCTACACCATACAGTTTTATCCAAGTAGGCCTAAAAGACGTATCACAAATTTCTACACTACAAGATGCTAATGAAATATAGTGTGTGCAGTAGTGAACGTGGTCCTATTGCACGCTGCCATACGGGTCTGCTCGATCGCTGCGCACCACTGGGAGCTCTAACATTGTCCGGTGCGCAAAGTTAAAACAAAAGCTTATTTAATTTTTTTTTCAATCACAATTTCTCGCGGAACCGTAGGTGTTTCGTGGTTGACAAACCCTCTTATAAACAATATCAAGGGATAAATCTGTCATGTGTTGTTACTGCGGTGACATTTAAATTCGGTGAACACTAGACCAGTTATGAGATCGATTTGAAACTATTTACATGTTTGGACATGTCAAGAAATGTAACATTCTTTCATTCACCACCTTGCAGCCCCCCTCCCCAAGGGCATAGGCCTCCATAAAGCTCATGCTACGTGTGGCTGGTCGTTTAAAGAAATAGAATGAATGTAGAAATAGAATGAATTAAAGGACGTAAAAAATCTTTCCCCGAATGACCCACTGAATATGGCTCGTAATAATGGGTGAAGTTTTCCCTAAAATAGTGAGGTTCAAGTCATTTAAGGTCACCCGCTGACTCTGGAAACAAGATCAGGCCTAGAGTTGCTCGGCTCTTCCCTTTAACCGCAGGATAAATGGAGATCTTGTGTCTTTCCTGTTTCGAACTTGATAGGAAATAAAAAGAAACAACAAAGCACCGTAAGTGCTCCTATTTGAAGAGGGTTGTTATGCGCCTATTCATTTCTAACATAATTCAGTTTTTAGAATACCGAATAGTGACACTAATCTATTAGGCTTCTAGTTTTTGTGGGCTCCCGGTAGACAGAAGATAGCTTACAGTATCTGACAGTCTTTCGTGACCTCGTAGCGTTCTATGATTTGCTAGCAAAACCATGCATTTTTCTGCCTGTCTTACTCACACTAGCTTAATTTTCATCCACGCCTCTTTTCCTTGAACATAAACAAACGAAGTTGTTTACCAACTTTCGCGACCTGCCAGTCATAACAGGGAGCGAATCAGGTTTGTTTATCAAGTTTCTCACGTGAGCTGATCTGTCAATCATCGGATAACTGACAGACCGCACGTGAAAAACACCGGATCTTTTTGAAGTAGTCGCTCGGGCAAAAATATTTCCCCGAGTACCCTTTAAAGTTCGTATACAAGAGGGGAGTTAACTCTTTGATCTTCAGATACGGGCAAAATCTCCGAGAACCCGTTACACGGTTTTAATTCTCTGATGTCGATTAGCAACGTCTGACAGAGCGACCGTGGAAAGCTTTCATCTCGGGAACTCATGCTTCTGTTTCTCTGCTATTCACAATAGTGTGAAAAGTAGCATCCTCTAGAGATCAGATAAGCATGAGGATATATAAACTGTGTCTTCCGAAACCAGCTATCAGTTGTCACTCATAATTTTTCGGATAGTCTAAACACGTAGTCTAGAATCATCGTGGAAGATGTGTTAATAGCATTCGTGGGGATTGTCATTCTGATGTTCTGGTAATAGAAATTAGTGTTTACGTGGTTAAAAGTGTTAAGATTTTGCCATTATAATTCACTGTGATTTTCTAGTGTTAGAACTAGCGAAATAAAAAACGCGTAGCTATTTTATACCAGCTGTTCAGTAAAATGTTAACTTTACCACACGCTTTCAGTTGACTGAATATATGCTAGGCGCGACTGATAGTGGCGAATAGAATTCACGTTATATTTCATTTTGAGTAGTTATAGTAGGAGACTATTATTTAATAACATACGATGACCAACAGACGCCGACAATTTAATAGCTATTAACGACAGGCGATATTTATGTAAGTGCGCGTATGGACAATTAAATAATAATTGACATTGTACACTGATCGTTAGCGCGCGCGTAAGGGGCGAGGAGGCTGCATACCTTCATCCGACCTGAAATCGCCTTGCTAGCAAAAAACTGACCGTATAGGTGTAAAGAAAGTCACCGTGTGCCTTTTAACTTTAATCAGGACTGACAGAGTGGATAAGAGCTCGTCTTGTCCCCGTCCGTGTGTATATAGAATAGTAGCATTTTTTCATAAATGTTTGTTTATTCTACGCAGGCCTGATCACAAGAGCGGCCAGCGGTCTTTTTTCGGTCTTCTTTTCCATTATTTACTGAATGGTTAATGTTGTCTTTTTCTTGGCTTGTGCGTCACCAATTTTTCATTGTGAGCCAACGCTAAACAAGAAACATTTTAACGTGGTAAATTTAAGGGGACTTATAAAACCCAGCATTATATTTTTTCCCAATTTTATCAGCCTACTAGGGTTGTAAAGAACAATAACATTATCTGACGACTGACAGTCGTATTCAAGAGTATCATCAAGAATTGACGCTGTTTCAGAATCGGCACTCACCGAGAGCCAGCCGATAGGATTACCATCATTTATCAATGTCACAGAGAGTTTATGGATCGTAAATTGCCTACATCTTCTTCTTGTTCTTTCACCCGCATCCTCTATTTATTGTCAATCTTTTCCTGTATTTTTTCGCATTCGTTCGTTTGCGACTATATACATTACTATTTTCCCATTCAAACGTTTACCTGTTTTTCTCACAACTGAGAACTCAGTATGACGTAACGTGTCAGCCATACACGTGAAGCAGAGTGTTAGAAATTCCTTCTATCAGACCCGAGATGGCAGACAGTTGTCTGCATTTTTCAGCGAACACGCGCGGTTGCTTCGGGCTGAGCGCTTAGGTAGGCGTTAAAACTGTCACCTATACGGCGTAGAGCAGACATATAGTCTGGGAAATTCAAACTGACAGGTAGCTCTCGGTTAACTTTCCCAGTGGGAAGTGTGATGTGTCACCGCCTCCCCGCTCAGAAATGTGAATAGGGAGATCTTCACTCATTCTCCATTTCACAGTAGACGTGGTCACTTCGTTCTAGAACACTTAAACGTATAAGTGATGTCTCAGTTTCGTTGTGATACGTAGTTCTGTTTGAGGTAAAATATTATATATAATAGATCTCTAGTATTTTGTGAAGTGATAAAGTGTTTAATCGCCTATTTCACTTTAAACTAGTTCTGTGTGCAGAGTGATTATTTTAATAGTTTGTTATATTCTTTAGTCGACGAGTTACAGTGGAAAGCAGGATAAATTCTATTTCTAGCTTAACAAACATGTAGCCATAATGAATTTAATTTAACTGCTAACTACTCAGTCGAGATATATTTTCTAAACTAACTTATAACTGCTAGAAGTCTCATGAGTATTGACGAAATATATTTATATGTATTTCAAATTCATGATGATTGATTTTATAATATAACTTATTTCACGGGAAGTGTTAAATGATAAGCTCTACGCTTGCAGTTTAAAATATAAGTTATATCCTTATACATAGTATGTATAATTATTTTATATGTGCTTTTTCCATTTTATGTAGGGAATACTGGGGTGACCCAGAACTTGCCGGCGTTTAGTAGTAAAGAGACATACTTGTGAGAAGAATAGACATTTCCTATCTTTAACCACGTGGGTTGTTTCAAGTAACACTAGTCTGACAGTGCATGTGCCATCAGAGATAAACAGTAATACCAATCCCATTAACGGTTTCTAAAGACTAGAAATATATATACTGGTCTTCTGAGCCAGTTCATATTGCTCCACAAAATTTAAATGTACATGCTGCCTGGCGGCGAGAATAATTACAAGAAATAACATTTAACAATTTCTGACACTATTGAAAGAGTAGATAGTGAACCAAGACTACCTGTTGAAAGCAGTTGTCCACTGGTCATCTTTTCCAAAGTAAGGGAATCCGCGTGTTTTAGACTCTGTGTGCCCGTTTAAGATCGTTTACCCAAAACTGATTCAAGTGACATGAACAGTAATCTAAAAACATAACTGGTGAAGTGAATGCTCCCCGAAAAAAACAGTGGAAGAATCCTGTATTTGTAGAGCTGGGATTCGCTTTATCCAAAGAATCCAGATTCACTGTAGAGAAGTGTCCTAAGGTTGCGCCAGACGGTGATCAACATCAAGTTTTTAGGTAAGAATGAACGCCTGGGTACCCGGATGAAAGAACCGAGTGAAAGTGACGGAAGGATGTTCGTTGTTTAAAGCACTCACTTTGGTAATGTTTCCTTACGAAAGACTTGCTGCTTAATTTAATTGTTCCTTTAGAATAGATACTGCTGTCATAAGTCAGTTCTTACCTTCAAGAAAGGGGACAATATTAGACCCTAATCATATGTATTTATGACTCTTTGGGCCATCATCTGTCTCATAACGGGGCTGTGGGCTAAACCTAGAGTTAAAATCATAATGGGGCTATCATCCTAGTAGCATTTTCTTGAATTTTTTGACTATTTGTATATGTTTTTCCTTGATGTATTTTTTTGGTGTTGTGAGAAGATTTTTTTTAGATGATAATAAAAAAAATCTCTCTTGAACTAAATCAGTGCGTTGGTCAGCTCGTTCTAATATATATATTCATTGTTATAGATTTCCCACGTCTGTGTGTTTAACTGTCGTCACGTGTATGTGCGTGCCCGTGAGTAGATAGGAATATATGTAATATATATATCTGTGTTTAGACTGTCTGACGCCTTAAAAGCTGTCGTAGAGGATAGGTGAAAGAGAGAAGATTTCCTCGATTTTTCAGAGACAGCCTCTATATCACAGTCTATCATCTCACTTGTGGAAATTCTATTTCATTTTACTAACTCTCACTGTGTCCATCACCTATTCAAACCTATTCAGAAGGGACCAACCCAAGTCTTAATTCTCCTATCCAAAAAATCTACGACAATCAAATGGAACAGTTTCAGCAACCAGATGTTTCCCAATACTGGAAGTATTTTCATCTGTTTACTGTGAACCCCAAGATCTCTGTTTTTCTACACTAACTGTTCGAGGTGACATTAGTCCATCCAGAAATAAACCACCAAATTAGGCGTCCACTTTATAAATCTTATTTATTTGAGGATGGACTGGGGCCAATTTGGGAAATATACCTGACAATTTGTATATTCTGGAACCATTGTAATTCCAAGGGATATCACCAAGATTAGGTAAGCGCGATTGAGTGGCCACTGTATGTCAGAGAGAGAGAGAGAGAGAGAGAGAGAGAGAGAGAGAGAGAGAGAGAGCGAATATTTTTCTCTGTTACATGATCATACTAACCTGGACTTTGCTTAAAATTGTTTACTTTACTGGGTAGCATTTAGTAGGAACTTGTTTTCTTTACTGTCTTTTCTGTAACATAGTGCTAACCTTTGTGTTACCAATAAGGTTGCTAATATATGTTCAACTGATGCAGTAAGGCTGATATATATATATATATATATATATATATATATATATATATATATATATATATATATATATATATATATATATATATATATATATATATATATATATATATATATATATATATATATACTGCTATGGTGGTCGTGGCTGGTGATGTATCGTGCTGTAATATGACTAATCGCGAATGTGTGACATGGTAGTTCGTCAAGGTGGACATCTATGTATCAGTGCAGACTGGTATCACCACACGTAACGTACAAGAGTGTATGTGGTATTCATCACCTTGAAGGATGTAGATGTGAAGTTGATGGAAGCATATGTTGTACTTGTTACAAATATGGAGTCAAAATATAGCTGTGTACGTTTTGATCATTTATTATGGTCACAGCAACAAGACGAAGACAACTCCATGTAAGCATGACACATGAACATGGCGGATATGAAAACAGTTCACAACAATGGCATGTACATAAGTTCCAATAATTATATGATTATCAAAGTGTTGCAGACTCCAGTTTCTCTCTCATTCCACAACTAGCAGAAAAACCCCGTATTACACAACGGGTAAATAACTGTATAATATCCAACAGTTTCCTTCTGACTCATCAAAGTCATTCTTCTTAAGTCGACCTCCCAAATATGGCGGGCGACAAAATTAGCATAGTCCATCCCTCTAATCGGACGTATCGAAGATAGGCTGTCCTTTCGAAGACAGGCTTATACAACTCCCTTGTACATCAGGCGAGTTTTCATTTTCAAAGTTATAATAGCAATAACGAATAACCCATCTGTTCTTCCACTCCAGATTGTTATATATATTAGGCCTCTATCAAACAGTAAACACTGTGGATTCCTCTTCTGTAGACATAAGTGTCTAAGTTCAAAATATACCGCTAATCATGCGGGTTGTAGAATACTAGCTATACTCATGGGTCTCTGTGTGTAAATCTAGAAAAACAGTCTTAGATGGCTCCAACGAGCGTAACAAGAGGAATACTCTGCCTTCCAACCATTTGTGAGCTCTTGTCACTGGTTGACTCAAAAATATGATCCTTACAAAGGAAGTCCGTTCGCATCCCCTCTGATCTATCCAGTCAGCTGGTGTCACCTTTTAAAGAGGAGTAACTACATATTTACTTTCCCTCAAAGCAAAAGATGAGTATTCGCCCTTAGATTATGGTTCCAATGAAAAATACATTAGACCCAAAAATCTTATTCAAAATATAACAAGCATACAGACAGACTACATTATCAGTTATGAAAAACTGCCTCCGGGGAATCCCAGACGAGAAAATATTAGCCAAAGAGCGTCTACAACATCGGCAGTGGAAATGCTCTTCAGAGGTATAGCCTCTGGCCAACGTGTGCACATGTCCACACACGTTAAGATAAACTGATGTCCTCTGGCAGATTTGATCTTAAACGGACCAATAATGTCTATCGCCATTTTCAGAAACGGCCGAATAGGAATGTCTGCAGCCTGAATAGGTGCAGCATGGCGTGGACCTTTCGATTTGACCTCTTGACATACTTTACAAGATCGACAATAAATCCGTATGTCCTTGTTTACCAATGGCCAAAAGAAAGCCGCAAGAACTCTTGACTTCGTACGGGAAAAACCCATATGTCCAGCACACTGAGAGTCGTGAGCGTGCTGCAAAATTTTAACTCTCAAATTCTTGGGCACAAGAATCTGAGAATGACTTGACTTAGTGGAGTCTTGAACCATACGTACAAGTACGCCATTCTTCATTGTAATCCAAGATTTACGATTTGTATCTTTATTCGGATCACCTTTTGTTGCAAGAGTGAAGAATTTCTTTAGAGTCGGATCCTCTTCTTGCTGTTTTATAAACGAGTCACGAGAAATTACCAAGGGATCATCTTGGTTATGCACTTCATTATCTTCAGTAGATGAAGTTTGAGGCATATTAAGAGCTTGAGCTCTAGTGACTACAGCATTAGCAGTTTGCATATTTTGTTTTTCCCAAACGAAATTTGTTTCGGAGTGCATTCTTTAACTCCGTGAATACGACCGATGATAAGATCAGTGATCGGATTCGGCAGAAGACATGCGTGTACATCTCCTGTAAAGAAAGGAGTAGCAATCCTAATGATAGCAGTAGAGTATTTCTCTAAGGTGCCGCCAAATGTTACACATTTGACTACTTTTCCTGTGGCACGAGAAGGATCTACGAGGGACTGCCTAACACCAATTGTGGTGTATCCAGAATCAAAAAGAACTGAGACTGGATTGTCATTTACTAAACCTTTGTGTAAAACAAGAGAACCTCTTCCATCATGTGCGACTGACGCAGGAAGAGCGGGAAGAGGATGGCCACAACTTAAAGTGGATACCGTAGTTGGCTCAAATAATGTTTTGCATTGGGACACTGAGATGCTCTCCCAAAATCAAAAGCGGAACATGCCAAATTATTAGCGTCATTATTATCTTTAGTCTGTTTATAGGCTTCATGTGACTCTTGCTGTGCAGAGTTTGCCTGATAATGTGATTTATGTTTTTTGTATTGTGATCTACCTCGATTATTATTGCCGCTGTAATCATTATTGTTTCCTCTATTGTAATCCCTATTTGGGTTTGAGTCATAGTTCTCATGGTTACCATTATCATGTTCATTATAATGAGTATCTCTATAATTATGATCTTGTTGTCTCCATGACGGATAACTTGGATAGTTTCTATAATGACTTCCTCTGCGGTAATTTCTATAATTATGACCACCCCTGAATCGAGGGCTGTCGGCTCGTCTCCAGTTCTTTGCAGAAGAACCCTGAAATGGTTGGTTACCTTGGTTTTGATAACTATTATGGTTACCCTTTTTATCAAACCTGTTTTGAGGTCCCTGAAATTTGTGTGAGTAATTAGGGTTGTATGGTGTTGCTGAAGCATCTGGCATACTTTCCTTAACCTTAGCATTGCTAAAACCTACGTCCGGATGTGCAGTGACGTATTGGGTACAATATTCTTCAATTTCTTTTAGTGTCTTGGGTTTCCGCTCATGTAGGAATTCAAGGAATGGTTTCTTTACACTTGACATAATCTTGTCTCTGAGCAACAAGTCCATAAGGGCTTCATATGTCTTTTCTGTTTTGGACAGCTCAATCCAACGATTAAATGTAAGACGTGTCCTTGCAATGAATTCTGAGAATTCTACGCCTGATTCAGGTACCATTTTCTTAAACAAAAGACGGTAACCTTCCTCTGTTAATTGATATTTTTTTAACAAGGCTGCTCATACAAACAAATTTAATCAAAACTAAAGAATAGAAAAATGTTACAAAAACAACGAAGAAAAAACACACCTCATCACAACTAACACAAATAGCAACAAATTGTCGCTAGCAGATTTTCAATTAAGAAAACCGCACCTACAGAACACTAATACAAGACCTCTATCACGTGGTATATCTTATATTAGTCACACACCCAACCTCCCACAAAACATATACACAAACTATTACATGTAACACTTAAACATAAATATATATATTTCATATAATGTAATGTAATGCAATGTGCTGCACAGAAGGCTCAGATGTTATTCTAATACAATAGCACTGCCACTTTAATAAATAATTACTTCTAAATTAAACTATTACAAAGTTCAATATAGAGCAGTACAGGAAGATCCACCGATGAAAAATATACTACTGATTCTGCTACAGGAACTGTGGCGATGTTAAATCGGATTTCTGTTCTTCAAAACAGTAATGACAACGTTCATGACACACGGCCTCCCGCCGGAAATCTTCATCAAAAAACTCTCTTAGTTTAGACATGCGCAGTTCGCATCCCCTCTGACCTATCCAGTCAGCTGGTGTCACCTTTTAAAGAGGAGTAACTACATATTTACTTTCCCTCAAAGCAAAAGATGAGTATTCGCCCTTAGATTATGGTTCCAATGAAAAATACATTAGACCCAAAAATCTTATTCAAAATATAACAAGCATACAGACAGACTACATTATCAGTTATGAAAAACTGCACGTAACACTTTGACTTTTGGGTTATTAACTTTTTGGGTTCTTTTCTCAAGAGGGGTAGAGTACATTTATTCAGTTATTTTCTATGTATGTAAATCTGATTCTATTTGATCTTTCTTTAGATATTTGGTGTTGTCAAGTTTAATGATAATAAACAACAAAAAGAAACTTAACTTTGTGTGTTGGTCAGACCCATACCCAATTAACCATAGTTTTTCACATTTGTGTGTCTTGTTGTCACATAGTTGTGTATGCGTAGTTAAACTTATATTTCATGTATGAGGAGGGAAAGATTGTCTTGTACTAAATTATAGTCGTATAGACAGGCTGGACTAGAGAAACGTACTCATTTCAGAGACATATCTTCTTCTTAAACTATTCAGCCGTGAAATCGATTTCTCACACCTTTATTTTTCACGTACTTATCACCATCCACTCTACTCAGACGGGAACATAAATAACTTCCAAACCTATCGGTACGACACCCTCCTTATAATGTTTATTACCTATTTGGTATCTTACAGTGGTACTATTCTATGCTCCCGGTGTCGGGCCCCAGCTACACACATGTGAAGAAATTTCTTCTTTGTTTACTTTCAGGCAGCTTCATGAATTGGGTACCAGAGCAACTCTGGGAAGGTTAAGGCGGCCGGCGTGATGCTGACCACATCGCCCCTAGTGTGCCGATGGTCAAGAAAACATAGGCCTAACACCATATTCCCAATAAGCCTCAATGGGCGTGCAACGGGATCCTTACTTTCAGGCGTAAATTTGAATATGTTCAAAGAAATCAGTGCTCATCTTAAATTTGTTGGTATCTCCGTAGAGTTTTTCCAGGAATGGCACTTACGAGGGTGAAGAAATATAACACTTAATTGAAAAGAATACTGCAAAAATTTGTCAGAAGCATATGAGTAAGAAGGCAACATTCGTCATAATCATCATCATCATCGACAAAAATAACAGTGGTTCCCAAATTTTTTTGGGCATTCGTTCCCTTGGTTCTCTACACTCATCCACAGTACCCCCCTATTCTACCCTATAATAATAATAAAAAAACATTTCTCAGAGCAGCTGTTTGCACAATCTACTAAGGGTGATAATGAAAATAAAAAATATATATACATATATGCACTGCGTTATTTACTAACTTACAAATGCGAGGGCAACGTGAAGTTTTCAAAGTCCTGAAATGTAAATGTTAAATTTATCATAATTGAAAAAAAAAACAAACAAACAACAATAATAATCATGACTAACTATATCTATACAATATAAACAACTCCCCCCACCCCCCCCCCCCCCCCCCCCCCCCGGAGCCCTCACCCCCCCCCCCCCCCCCCCCCTCCCTCCCAAAAAAAAAAAAAAAAAACAACAACATAAAACACAATAACACTATTATATGTATACAAGCAAACCCATGGATTAACAATATAATGATAGCTTGGCACATTGAGACCGATGTAGATTTGGTAAGGCTGGACGTTCAAACAGGCAGACACAACCACAGATAGATAGATAGATAGATAGATAGATAGATAGATAGATAGATAGATAGATAGATAGATAGATAGATAGATAGATAGATAGATAGATAGATAGATAGATAGATAGATAGATAGATAGATAGATAGATAGTTAGATAGACAGATAAAAAGAAATAGAAACACTGACAGATAGTCAGACAGACAGGTTGACAGATGGACAGACAGACAGACATACTGACATGCAGATAGACAAACATACAGACATACACACAGAGACAGACATACGAATATATATATATATATATATATATATATATATATATATATATATGAGGGAGTTGCGCTGGTGTAATGGCTACAACGTTGTACTGGCGACCAGGTGTTCATGGTTCAAACCCGGGCGTCGGCGTTTGAATGAATGTTTACGACCGGAAATTTGACTGAATAATCTGAACGGCTCCTGCACATAAATCCCGTGTGGATGGGAAGGAGCGAAGCTCCTGACCGGGTTGGAAGGAAAGTCCACTGACCCCCCAGCCTCGCAGTGACATGTCATTGGGCCAAAAGGGCTAGAAAGCTCGAGTGCCGCTGGTTATAGAAAAAAAAAAAAAAAAAAAAAAAATATATATATATATATATATATATATATAGATAGATAGATAGATAGATATAGATAGATAGATAGATAGATAGATAGATAGATAGATAGATAGATAGATAGATAGATAGATAGATAGATAGATGTCGTAGGTAAATGGATAGATAGGTAGGTAGGTGTCACGGATTGCCTCCCCTGCTTTGCAGTAGTGGTCCAACAGTGGCCAAAACTCAAGAGTATCTAAAGTGGGTCGTCAAAGGTGTCTATCTTCGCACAAGATTACTCTTGGCAGAGATGTAGATAGAAGGGTAATGACGCTTCTATCCCAAGGAAGTGGTCACAAGATATTCAGACAAGCGAAAACAATGTTGCATTGGCTGAGCACGTTAATTCTATGACAATTATTATTTTCAGCTCGTCAAGCCCCCACCTCTGATTTACTCAGTGGAATTCTTATTATACTTGAATCGCTCTGTTTAGAGTGTGTTTAGTAAATTGACTGAGACAAACATGCAGTACATTTAAAATGATTGAATAGAAGTTACGTTTGTATAATTACAAATAACAGATTTAATAATCATTTAAGTTTAACATGGTTTTAGAAAATTTGAATAATGAATTGTAAGCAAATATGTTTTCATCACGGTTATGATGGGAAGTTAGTTTTAAAGGAGGTCACTTGGTAGCTTATAGGGCTACTTAACTTCCAGTGGTATGTTCTGCTACCGCTGATGAGTTGGTTCTTGGTAGATAGGTCACTGGAGTTCTGGCGTCTCTGGTCAAGATTAAAGGCGCAGCACATTCCCAGAAATGTCAACGAGTAACTGCCAAGCTGGTCCTGCGTTTCTACGTCAGTCCACTTCTACCCTCACTTTGTTCCAGAGATTAGTACCCTTCTGGTACCACCAAGAACTATGGTTAAAGAATAGAAACGAAACGCTCTTCTGAACATTGCGTTTTCTGACACATACTTATGTGCGCGGCCCCCCCCCCCCCCCCATCTTCCTATTCCACCATCCCATTTACCTCAGAATTTACCCTCGATGAGAATTAAACTTAATCCCTCGAGAGAAAACTTTCTTTACATTTAAATTGAATTGTTTTATCTTTATTTTACATTTAAATGAAAAGGTTAATATTACAGATAGAACATGTTTACATTTACATTTCCACTGATTGAAAAGTGTTCACCATATAAATTGAATATGTTTTCATTTATATCTACACTTATTATTTATATCTATACTTACTTACTTAGTCGTTCCCCTTCTACCGTGAGGTGTAGAGGTTTGGAAGAGAGAGCGCCAGACTATCCTATCAGCTGTCTTCCTCCTGGCCTGGTTCCATTCTAGTCCTCGTTCCTTCAAAGATTGTCTAATGTTGTCCTCCCAGCGGACTCTGGGTCGTCCTCGGGGTCTGGATCCTTGGCTCTTCGTTTCCCATGCTTGTCGTGGTATCCGATCTTCTCCCATTCTGCAGACATGGCCAAACCATCTTAATTGGGACTGTTCTACTTGGGTCTGCAGGGGGTAGTATTTAAGGCCTTGACGTATCGTCTGGTTGCGTACCATGTCTCTTCTTGTTACTTCAACCACATTCCTCAGATACCTCATTTCTGAGGTTTGGATCTGGCTTTTATGGGTTGTAGTTATTGCCCATAACTCACATCCATATGTCAAGACTGGGACATAGGTGGAGCGGTATACAGCCATCTCCGTTTTCTTACCAACCTCTCTCTTGCTGAGGAATCCTCGATTTATGGCCTGAAAAAGTCTTTCATTAATTTTAAAGTGAATAAGTTTACATAGACATTTACACTGGTTTGAACATGTAACTATTATATTTAGAATGTACATCATTTCTTTCATCTTTCCTTCCCTGCTCCATATGGAACTTGGGACTACTTTAGGCTTTTAGTTCTCTTTAAGAAACTAGCGATAAAGCAGTCACAAGCGCTTGCAGTGGTGGGTCATGAAATCATCATTCTATACGCTGAAGTTGCCAGCCTCGAATGACCTGGGCATTCACTAGCGATTTTCACATATTAATATTCACATGGTAATATATACATATTAGTTCACATGTTAGTAATGAAAAATATAGAATATAAAATGACAACTTACGCCAATCCTGGCTGTCAGACATTTTGCTTGGATGAATGAAGTTAAGGCACTTGATAAGGCATCTTACACGTGTTCTTGGGGGTCGTAACTTTTATAAGATAATTCTCTCTATGACTCCGTGTGTTCAATTTCCTTAAACAGTGGCTTGACTTATTAAATTGATTTGTTTTCCTGGGCTGTTTTGCAAGTCCTTATGAATACTCCAATAAAAGGTGCTCCTGTCTGATAAGATGGATTCCTGATTCTAACTATTGGCAAGTCTGGTGTCTTTGGCTAGCGATTCTCTCAGTGAAATAACACTGAAACGTATCAGGTTATATGCCTGTCCTACCCCCGCATCTATTTGTTATGCAGCTGCTTAGGGCTCCAATCATTTCAAATAAATATGATGGGTGATGTAATTTCAAAATATTCCAACAAGGAATAATTCTGCGCGTGATGTAGAGGGCACCTCTCCCACATATGGTATGAATACATCCTATTGCCTGGCAGGCGAACTCACCAACACGTCTGTAAACTCATTCGACAATGTGTTTCAATTGTGACAAATTATTACTATCTAAAGTAATCTTGTCATAACAAGTCGGACAGGAAGCGATTAGGTCATCCTTGTCTGTCAAAAATGTGTCACCCAGGCAAGTAATCTCTTATCTGTCGCGCACCCTGGCCTTATCAGCAATTAGACAAATACACTGGCGATTTTAGTGTGTATCGGTAGCGGCCAAGGTGTGGTACGCGAGAATTTCCAACATGCATGTCGTTTCAAAATTGCATCACCTGTCTGTTATCCTCAGCAGGGATGGTCCAGTAAACAGACGAGACGAAATATACTGAAAGGAGTGACAGAATGCTTTAAAATACAAAATATCTGCTACAAAGCGAGGAAGAAAGTGGTGACCACTGAAAAAGCACGTAAATAGTCAGCACAAAGATGTAACTGTTTACTGCCGTTGTGAAAGAGAGATCGAGAATAAGACGACCCAAAAGTCATTTTGTGACAGTAGATAGATAGATAGATAGATAGATAGATAGATAGATAGATAGATAGATAGATAGATAGATAGATAGATAGATAGATAGATAGATAGATAGATAGATAGATAGATAGATAGATAGACAAAAGTTACACACAATTAATAACAATTACAAAATAACAACCACAAAATAGCGACAGACTTTCATAGATAGCCACTTGTGTGGAATGAAGAGATTGAAGGGGTATGACAATATCACAAATGTGGAACTGGTAACAAGAACCAGACAAGCGCCAGTGGAACAAGCGATAGAAGAAGGCGATGGAGATGGATAAGACACACACAATGAGGGAAGCTGTTGATAGCATTACTAGACAATCCTTTTTCTGGAATCCCCAGGGTAAGAGAGGTATAGGAAAACCAAAGAACACGTGGAGAAGAGAACTGGAGACAGACATAAAGGGGAAGAAGAAGAAGATATGGAAACAACTTGAGCTGATGGCACGTGACAAGAAAATTAAGCGTAAGCTTGTTGAAGGCTTATGCACCTTGGTTGGGAAGGTGAAAGGTGATGAATGAATGAATGGTAACACTAACATAAAAAAATGTAGAAATCATGTTTTTATACGCTGTTTATATTGCGCTTCTGTCATGTGTATGTCCAAAGTTATTAAAGTTTCACATTGCAAAAGGAATTTAAAAGCACACAAATA
Source organism: Oreohelix idahoensis (assembly GCA_024509875.1). Classification (NCBI taxonomy): domain Eukaryota; kingdom Metazoa; phylum Mollusca; class Gastropoda; order Stylommatophora; family Oreohelicidae; genus Oreohelix; species Oreohelix idahoensis. The sequence continues at coordinate 29,116 of JAMPIV010011076.1, read as the reverse complement.
TGTATGTACCTGGTCATCATCCATGTACACTGACCCAGCATGATCGTCTCCGAAGAAGTGGGCGCCGTGTTTAGCGACACGTAGAACGTCACTCATGTTATACTCTTCTCTACAACATGAAAGGAGAGAGAGACACACACAGACCCAGTAAACTTTAACACCTTCAGCAGCAATGTACAGGTCGATTTAAAAATCATGTCAATACAAAAAAACACCATCAGACCTAAAGGTCTTTTGTATTTGGACATGCGCCCTATTATAACCGACTAGGTTGAAAGGGACGCGCCTCGCTAAAACGAGGCAACAATTTTTTTTTTTTAAATGTCATGTTTAAAAATTTAAATATCCTCACATGTATCCAAATAATGGCGCTATCTCTGGCACATCTCTACACCACACGGTAAAAGAGGACCGACTAAGTAAAAGTAAAACTTGTATCCACTGTATTTTCATGAAACAAAAGTCACAGCAAGGGGCTATAACTACCATTTGACAAAGAGCGTTATGTTTTTACAGGCTTTTCTTTAACTTGCAACGTATGTCACTCTCTTGTCACCTTCAAATCTTGCAATCGATTTCTCAATCTCTTCCAGATGAGCAATAGCTCTGAAACTTGGCACAGTTGTGTATTCCCCATGACAATACAATAATAAGTCGTTAAAATAATAAAATTAATAAATTTAAAATTAATATTAATTTTTTTTTGTATTGTATCATCAGTGAAATGGGCGATAACTGCAAATAATCTAGGTGTATTCTTTCCAACAAGATTGTCTCTCTTGAGAAAAATACTGAAACTTCTCACCCCCTTTCCACACACACCCTATCGCATATCGCACGCGCGTGCACAGACATACACACAACTGACAAGTACATTTTAAAAAAAATGTAATTTACAACTCTTATCAAAATTTAAAAAAATATAAAAAAAAATATTAACTTTCCGTGTAATTTACTGAATAATGAAATCCGCCTCTTGTGCTCTGGACTCGTTTATCACAAACTGATAATTCATAAGCGGATCGATTACATTTGACTTAAATTTAAAAATAACAAAAAATAGCATTAAAAAGAAGACAATAACGAATATTAACAAAAATATTTTAAACCCAAGCTTTTAATCCACTAAAAAGCCACAAATAATTTTTAATGAGTTTATAGTTTGCAGTCAAAAAATGTAACATCAAATTGACAAAGAGCCTGGGGCACTGATTCTACATGAAATTAACGTCTGCTTTATACTTCATTACACACTTATAGATAAAATATATGATAAGCGCTTAAGCACCCCAGGCTTTTTGTCAATTACTACTACTTCTACTACTACAAGAACTATAACAACAACAACAACTACTACTATTACTCTACAACAACAACAACAACTACTACTACTGTTACTACTACTACTACCACAAGAACTACAACAACAACAACTACTACTACTACTGCTACTACTACAAGAACAACAACAACAACAACTACTACTACTACTGCTACTACTACAAGAACTACAACAACAACTACTACTACTGCTACTACTACAAGAACAACAACAACAACAACAACAACTACTACTACTGCTACTACTACAAGAACTACAACAACAACAACAACAACTACTACTACTGCTACTGCTACTACTACAAGAACTACAACAATAACAACAACAACAACAACTACTACTACTACAAGAACTACAACAACAACAACACCTACTACTGCTGCTACTACTACAAGAACAACAACAACAACAACAACAACTACTACTACTACTACAAGAACAACAACAACAACAACTACTACTGCTACTACTACAAGAACTACAACAACAACAACTACTACTACTGCTACTGCTACTACTACAAGAACTACAACAACAACAACTACTACTACTACTGCAAGAACTACAACAACAACAACAGCAACTACTACTATTACTGCTACTACTACAAGAACTACAACAACAACAACAACTACTACTACTACTACTACAAGCACAACAACAACAACAACAACAACAACAACTACTACTACTACTACTACTACTACAAGAACAAGAACAACAACAACAACTACTACTACTACTACAAGAACAAGAACAACAACAACAACAACTAATACTACTACAAGAACTACAACAACAACAACTACTACTACTACTGCTACTACTACAAGAACAAGAACAACAACAACTACTACTACAAGAACAACAACAACAACAACTACTACTGCTGCTGCTACTACTACAAAAACAACAACAACAACAACAACTACTACTACTACTACTACTGCTACTACTACAAGAACTACAACAACAACTACTACTACTACAAGAACTACAACAACAACTACTACTACTACTTCTACTACTACAAGAACAGCAATAACAATAACAACAACTACTACAAGAACTATAACAACAACAACAACAACAACAACTACTACTACTACTACTACTACTACTACTACTACTACTACTACAAGAACTACAACAACAACAACTCCTACTACTTCTACTACTATAATAACTACAGCAACAATTACTCCTACTTCTACGAATACAAAAACCACTACAACAACAACTACTACTTCTACTACTACAAGAACTACAACAACAACAACAACTACTACTACTACTACGAAAAAGACTTACTTGTTTAGACAAATCTGGAAATTCCTTATCAGCCTCCTAAACAATCAACTCTGCCTTAAACGCGACAAGGCAGTTCTTGTATTACCTGAAATTATGCGAAAATTTTAGAACACAATATCGTATCTAAGAAATAAACATGTTTTTATTCTGTCCAGTGTGACATGCTATGAAGAACAGTAGGTGTAGACGTCATCGTTTTACGCTATCAACTGTGAGTATGTCAGCGCATTTGCTCAGAAATGTATGACGTCATCTACGTTTCAAGTACGAACATAATCATTAGCTGCCATCTCCACATCGAAGTTGGGTCGTAATGGATCTCCGACGTCTTCTGACTCTTGTCTTAATTGTGTTCTCCGATAGATTTTTTCCCGTCCAACTCTTGATGTTATCTTTCCACTTTTGAACAGTTTGGTGCAAAGTCTAGTACTAGAACTTTTAATTGTTTTGACTCTTTATTATTAGTCATTCCTCTAATTTCACGTGATGCGTTAAATGCACAGTACTTACTGTCTCAGACCTAAGAGTCTTTTATATTTGGACATGCGCCCTAATATAACCGACAAGGTTGAACGAAACGCGCCTCGCCAAAACGAGGCAAAACTTTATTTAAAAAAAAAAATAAAATAAAAACGTGATGCGTTTGTTTATTTTTATATTAATAAAGAAAAATATATGTTCAATCTCTGATGGGTTATATATATTTGGCTATATATTGTGTAAAAACCAGACAAGTGCCAGTGGAACACAAGACGAGAAGTAGACGCTGGAGATGGATGGGACACACATTAAGGATTGGTTTGGTTTGGTTTTAACGACTATCTTCATTGCACACGGACAGCTCCATCAGTGCCCCGATCTCCTCCCTTAGATTACACAAGGAGGATCTCAGCATAGTGCACGAACTCCGTAGCACCGGCGAGAATCACAATGTGTGTATATAGGAATTACACATTCTATACATTATTTTGTGGTGGGTAGGTTTCTACTTTTTAAATTTTGCCAGGGCAGCGGCCTGATAATCCTACGCTTATATGGGATTGTTAACACGCGCAACTTGCACACGGGACCTCTTTTTTTTCGCCGTTATCCGAGAAGTCTAGGCATCCGATCTCACTACCCAGGAGACCAGGGGGGAGGAGTATGACATCATTAGGACCACTGGTTTTGGAAAAAAAATTTCCATAAGTGATGTTCCCCCACCTGGGAATCGAACCGGTACCTCTATAACTCGAGGCGGACGCCATACCTCTTAGCCACTCCGGCACATTAAGGAAACTTTTAATAGCATTACAAGGCAGTCCCTGCTCTGAAATCCCCACGGTAAAAGAGGCAGAAGTAGACCACAAATGTGTGGAGAAGAGAACTGGAGATATGAAGATGACATGGACAGAACTTGAGCTGATGGCACGTGACAGGAGGAGTTGGCATGTGTTTGTTGAAGATGTACGCTCCTTGTGGAGCTAAAGGTTATTGACTGACTGATATTTATGTTTATAATAGACACATAAATGACAGTGTCGAGCGCGAAAAAATAAATCTTTTCATTTACGAAACAAACCAAAAAATAAAGGGGAAAAAAAGTCACGTCTGTCAATCAGACCTATAAATAGAAAAGGGTATTTAGAAAATTAAACAAGAAACAAAACAAAAGTTGAATCAATCTTATAGTGATAGATAAGTAAAGGTGTCGAGTCCTGAAAACCTAAAATTGGTTTTCGTTTTTTGTCGTTTAAAAAAACAAACAAACCCAGAAACAAAGGGCTGATATACTAATTCCCATAACCCCCACTAATTCAACGATCTTCACACGCCCCGTTTGTCACGCGTTGCCTCCCTTCTGCTGTGCAATGATGGTCGAACAATGGCCTAAACTTAGAGTATCTTAGTGGGTCTTCAAAAGTATCTACCTTCGCACAAGAGTACTCTTGGCAGAGATGCAGATAGAAGGATGATGATGCTTCCAGCTTGAGGGAGTATTCACAAGATATTTCAGAAGTCACGAACAGTGCTGAATGTGTCTTAGCAATGTTAATTTTCATCTGCCCGACAACTTTTGTGAAGAGATATTATATAATTTAATTAAGCTCGTACAAGCCTCAACTGAATTAACAGTAAAATTATTATTATTATTTGGCTCTATAGATGTAAATATAGATATATTAAAGATGCTGATTCATCCGTGTGCACTTCTCTCTCTGTAATAATTAATCAATTATGAATTTGTAAATAAACAACATATAACAAATTTTGTGATAAATTACGTTGAACAAATGTAAATAAATATGAACTGGTGATTACTGAAAAGTAGGTTTCGTCTTTGAGGCTGATATCGGCTTTAGGAAGCTTACTTGTAGAACATAGATCAATAAGTTCTGTTGTGATGGCCTGCTAAAAATGCTATTTAGCTTCCAAACTGCTGAAGTGTTGATGTTGCTGTTTCCTTCAATTCGTCTCTGTGGAGAGGGTATTTCTCCTGGTCAAGGCAGGTATCTTCACAACATGTTGAATGTAGGTTTCAAGTGTCGATAGCAAGCGTTGAATCACATAACAGCAGTACAGCTGGTATCGTAGAATCGTACCTTAAATGGTCTCGTAAACTCGTACCACAAACTTTAGAGGGAATAAAAGAACAAATAACGTTGCTAAGTCTTTGTTTTCCTGATATTAATCAGGCGCCTTTCCCGCTGTCCGTCAACCAAATATTTTCTCTGAATTTTTACTTTCCCTGAGCGTATATCATAAAACTCAGGGAATTTGAGGAAAATCACCCTTCTTTTAGTTAATTTACTGGGAAAATTTCGACTGGACATCGGTAAATGGCTTGTGCCTGGTTGGACAATGTTTAAATATACGTACACTTATTACAAATGATAGTATATATATATATATATATATATATATATATATATATATATATATATATATATATATATATATATATATATATATATATATATATATATATATATATATATATATATATATATATATATATATACATATGATGGCACCATCTTCCACTCCCTGCTGCACTTGGAGTCTGGGGTTACCTCTGCTTTTGAGAACCTGTAGAAAGTATGTACAAGTGCTTCATTGACTATAAGAAGGCTTTTGACAGAGCCCATCATGAGAAAATAATTGAATTCCTCGAAGACATAGGTATTGATGGAAAAGATATAAGAATACTCAGTAACCTTTACTGGGAGCAAACTGCCACAGTAAGACCTGGAAGGAATTATTCATCATACGTAGACATAAAAAGAGGTGTCAGACAAGGTTGTGTGCTGTCCCCCTGCCTATTTAATGTATACACCGAAAAAATTTTCAAACATATACAGGAAATACCAGGACTGAACATCAGTGGAAGGTCAATAAACAACCTTAGATATGCAGATGATACCGTGTTGTTAGCTGAAAGCGAACAGGAGTTACAAGAACTAGTGAAGCAAGTGAACAGTATAAGTCATGAATATGGACTCGACATTAATACTGAGAAAACAAAAACTGTGATAATTAGCAAAACAGACGATAAACCCACATTAAAGATAAGCTTAAATGGGAAAATCCTGGAACAAGTCAAGAGCTACGTATATCTTGATCATATAATAACAGAAGATGACAGATGTGAAACAGAAATCAAGAAGAGAATAGGAATGGCCAAAGCTACATTCAACAACATGAAACATATCATCATCATCAGTTGCCATCTCCACAACAAAGGTTGGCTGTAATGGATCCCCAACGTCTTCTGTCTCTTGTCTTGGTGGTGCACTCTGATAGACTCTTTCCTGTCCATCTCTTGATGTTATCTTCCCACTTATAGCGCTGTCTTCCCCTTGCAAGTTTGCCTTCAACTCTTCCTTCTGTTATGGTCTTCTGCAAGGTGTTATGCCTTTTTATGTGGCCAAAGTATTTTAGCTGCCGAACTTTGACCTCCCTCATTAGTTCTCTTTTTCATACCTAGATTTTCTAGGACCTCCTTATTTGTTTTCATCTCTTTCCATGAGATACGCCCCATTCTTCTATATATCCACATTTCAAGAGCCTCAATTCTTTCTTCCAAATGCTTATTCATCGTCCATGTTTCTGCACCATACAGAAATGCAGAATATATATAACACTTTATGATTCTCAGTTTTAATTTTGTGAGATAACTATTTGGATGTCAGTATATGTTTCATGTTGTTGAATGTAGCTTTGGCCATTCCTATTCTCTTCTTGATTTCTGTTTCACATCTGCCATCTTCTGTTATTATATGAGTACATTTTCATGACTTATGCTGTTCACTTGCTTCACTAGTTCTTGTAACTCCTGTTCGCTTTCAGCTAACAACACGGTATCATCTGCATATCTAAGGTTGTTTATTGACCTTCCACTGATGTTCAGTCCTGGTATTTCCTGTATCTGTTTGAAAATGTTTTCGGTGTATAAATTAAATAGGGTTGTGGGACAGCACACAACCTTGTCTGACACCTCTTTTTATGTCTATGTATGGTGAATAATTCCTTCCCGATCTTACTGTGGCAGTTTGCTCCCAATAAAGGTTACTATGAAACATATACTGACATCTAAACAGTTATCTCACAAATTAAAACTGAGAATCATTAAGTGTTATTGATGCGTGATGCCATATGATGATGGATGGTATCCGCATGTCTGGTTTTGTGTAGTGTGCAGATGTGTTCAGTCAAAACAATGTTCATACAAAAATAACAGGGCAATCCACATAGGACGTCAGTAAACTCACGACGTATAAAGTCAATGATTCTTGAAACAGCCGTTGACGTTTTTCTTCATGATTTATTGTGGACGCCACAGTGACAAAATGGTTACGCGAATATGTAGGCACATCAAACAGTCATTATCACAGCAACATTCAATACAGCAATAGACGGTAGACAGCATTTCAATGATGAGTCAGATGCATGTTATATTTCATAGTGCTGTAAATGTAGTCAGGTGAAAAACTCCATCCTTTTCTATAACAGCCAGGAGATAACCAGATGTATGAGATCAGTTCACTCTCCTTTATCTGACTTCAGCAAAGATCAGACACGGGGGGTGTCTGACCGAAAGTATAAAATATATTGTACCTCAAAATTATTCCTTCCCCCCATCTAGATATTTAAGGTTTTCCAAAACCTAGTTCATATTAAACAAAAGTAGCAAGTATAATGGTCCCTTGGGGACATGAATCAACCGATGCAGCACTATTACAGCGACATGTGAGCTGGGAAAAAACATTCTCGTGACAACGACCTTTCGATGGACAGGCTATGAATCGAAATCGCTCACGACCCAAAATCGATAGAGTTAATGAAAAAGTCAATTTACCTTGCTTTCATGAAATACACAGAAATATCACGCCTCCCGACAGGTGGGAAAACACTAGAGGTATTATCTCGAATAAACGAAATATCCATTAAGAGGACTACACATCCCTGACAGAACAAAAAATAGCGGAGATCCCCCTCTTCAAACGAAGGGCATCTCTTTTCGCCATTCAATTCGATCACTTCACTTAGTGCGGTGGGCGGAAACCGATCGACCAAAAAACAAGACCAGTCATGCGCAGTCCAGCGCAAAATGACCACAGCTCAAAACTTAACTGCATTCAATACCAACGCGGGAAGACAAATGCTTACCGAGGAAAGTGACTATAAATTTCAAGCAGTTGTTGCCCTTGCGTTATAAAATAGATATTGTAATAAAACGATGTTGCGAGAATTTATCACGCAACATATCACCACCTCCTCCCGATAAAAAAAAATGTGGAAAACATATTTTTTTTTTTTTCTTAAATATCAAAGAAGCATGCGATAAGCGGCTCAAAACGCACGAATTATGCGCTGATAATTAATTAACTTGCCTTACATGTGGCTAAATTATAGAGTGTCTGGTGAGGATATACCTCAACAGAAAAATAAATATGTCTCAAAAAATATTCACATCGGGGGGGGGTCACCAACACACATCACGTTAGCATGTAAACACAATATACGTATGCAAGTTACCATAATCATCATTAAACAGCATACTCTAATATTGTCTTTAAAAATGGATGTACAAATTTGATAGGAAAATTTAAATAGTACATTCTTTGACATGTAATGACATAAGTACATAGTAAAGTTAAACTACATGACGATCCAGGACATATGCTCTGGTATTCCGAGGGTAAGTACACAATCTAGAACTCGTCATGCTTGATACTAGTAAGGTAAGTCCTCAGCTCAACAATGACATTCTGAGAAAGTACAAGCAATATAATGCTAATTAATAACTAATATGCTTCATAAGGTACAATACATTATTAATAATTGTGGCTGTTTAGTAAACTAACGGCCCTTATATTAACTACTCAGTCCTCCTCTATCATCTTAAAAAACGAACAGAAGAAGATGACAACAAAGCACGATAGTGTGTACATATAAAGTAAGTACAGATGTGCTAATCTATTGTAGAAATATAGGTGTGTTATGACTCTGTAATATATGGACATATAGGACAGAAGTATTAGTTGGAGTCATGTGGGCATCTAGACAAAATGTCAGCCATCACATTATCCGCACCACGGATAGCTCGTACCGTGAAGTGAAAAGGTTGAAGAGCTATAGCATATCGAGTGGATCTCGAACTCTTCAAATTCTTAGTCTGAATAGCTGTAAGAGCTTTCTGATCAGTCTCTAGAATGAAATGTGCGCCCAGGAGGAATCTTTGTAGCTTTAGAATTGACCAAACCATCGCTAACAACTCCGGTCTAAAACCGAGTAGTTCCTCTCTGCCGCATTTAGTTTTCTAGAAATGTACATAACAGGATGCAGAGTATTTGCATATTCTTGCATCAGTGCTGCTCCAATCCCAGTGGATGAAGCATCACTCCGAAGAACAAAAGTCCTATCAAGAGTAGGTAATCTTAAGATGGGAGGAGAAGAAAATATATTCTTGATTTGGTCTAGTGAAGATTGGCATTCTTCAGACCAACGGACCAGATTAGGCGAACCTTTCTTCAACAATGTTGAGAGAGGTGCCATGATCGAAGATAAATTTGTAATAAATCTCCCATAAAATTGAATTAAACCTAAGAGACTCCTAACTTGTTTCTTCGTTTTAGGAACAGAGATGTTCAGTATTTTGGAAGTATTGTGGTCTTCTGTCTTCAAGAGACCATGACCAACACGATGACCCAGGAAAGAGATTTCACCAAAACCAACAAAAGCTTTAGAAGGTTTTGCTGTCAAATTATTCTCACGTAGAGTGGACAGTAAGTCATATAACCCTAAATAGTGATCTACCCAGGTATCACTGAAGAGACAGATGTCATCTAAGTATGCGATGACATCCGAACGATGTGACAGAATTCGACGCATCATGCGAACGAAAGTGGCAGGGGCGTTCATGAGACCAAAAGGCATAACATTCCATTGAAATAGACCCCTAGGTGTAGAAAAAGCAGTAAGAGAGTTTGGCATGCTCTGCTAAAAGGCACTTGGACAATAACCATTTGGACAAATCATGTTTAGGAAGAAAGAATCTAGAATTAGAAGAGTATAATCAGGTAGAATCTTCTAAAACCAAAAAAAAGGCACTCGGTTCCAGCATCGGTAACTTTGTTGACCTGATTCAATTTGCGAATTAATCAAACACAAATTCGTATGGTCTTAATCTCTAATTCCGGACAAATAACCATGGAAGAGAAGAATATTGGTGATTTCGATGGATCAATTATATTTAATTGAATCATTTTCATTCCATATTCCTTTTCCACTTGCGGGACTGAAAGTGTTATAGGAATTGGGATAAGGCCTAAACCCTAATTGGATTATATGTCAGGTAAGGAAATAATGTTCCTGTTTCTATGACATCTGTTTGTCCAGGTAATGTCAGTGTAAGTGAGTACTATCATGAGAATGTTTGTTAACATCGCCGGAGAATTGTCGATGTTTCGTCACCAGAAAGATTTAGGAGAAACAGGAAACGAATTTTCCAAGATTCAGTTAGAATGTTATATGGAACCCACTGGATGGGGAAGGTTGGACAATCAGAGATGGTAGCTTCCTCATCTGTATGACAGACAGGGATGAAATACTGACCGTGAGGTGCAGTGAAAGCATCATCCGTTTGCCTGGAAAATAGGCAGCAAATAGTCCGGGGGACGTTAGTTTGAAATTCGAAAGCATGTTTATGTGGAAAGTTTTATGCTTTCCATCAATATCGACCACATAGTCAACATCGGAAATCCGAGAGACTATTGCATACGGACCTTTCCATGCAATAAGAAGTCTATTTTCCCTACTGGGGTGTAGGACGAAGGCTTTGTCACCTGGACAAAGTTGTCGTAGACATCTATTCTTGTTAGCAAACTGCCTTGCCTTCTCTTTAGCAATTTCTGATGAAGCAGTTGCTAGCTTACATGCCTCAATGATCTTTTGTCTAAGAGCAATGACATACTCATATGAGGATTGGGTTTCATCGCTAATATCATCGGCAGTGATGAGATCGTGTAATAAAGACATAGGGCCGCGTGGACGCGCGCCAAAGACAAGTTCGAAGGGAGAAAATCCTGTGTGTTCATTAGGGACTTCTCTATAGGCAAAGAGAGCCGCGGGTAAAACCCTGTCCCAATCTTGAGGATGATCTTCAGTTATCTTACCAAGCAAAGTCTTGAGCGTTCTATTCAGACCGCCTAAATCGAACCCAAACCCATTAGGACATTGGATGGTAGTTACTACTGAGAGATCGTTCAATATGTGAAGGTTAGGACATTACCTGTGACATAGTCGTAAGAGATATGAGTTGGAGTGACATGGTCTGACCATATTTATCTGGGGAAACCCCAACGCGAGAAAAATAGCAAACCCAAAGAGCTTCTGGCGATATCTATAGGTAGATCTGCTCTTAAAGAGGTATAGCCTTGGCAAAAGTTGTTGCACATATCGACACATGTAAGGATAAACTGATGTCCTCTGGCCGACTTGACCTTAAAAGGGCCAATAATATCTATGGCCATTTTCTGAAACGGCCGAATAGGAATGTCAGCAGCCTGGATAGGCGCAGCATGTCGTGGTCCTCTAGATTTGACCTCCTGACATACCTTGCATGCTCGGCAGTAAATACGAATGTCCTTATTGACAAAAGGCCAAAAGAAAGCCGCAAGGACTCTCGACTTCGTACGGGCAAAACCCATATGTCCAGCACATTGCGAGTCTTATGAAGAATGGTTAGTTAATATTTGCACTCTCCTTGCTCTTGGGAACAAGGCAATATTTGCGTAATGATGCCGACGTAGTCGAATCCCTTGTTACCATACGTTACAAGTACGCCGACGTTTCTCATTGCAATCCAAGATTTTCTATTTGTATCTTGATTCGGTTCACCTTTATTCGCGATGAATGAAGAATATTTTTTAAAGGAAGGATCTTCTTCTTGCAATTTTATGAAAGAGTCACGAGTTATCACTAAGTGACTATCTTGGCTATCAACTTCATTATCACTATTCAGTGAAGTTTCGGGTGTTTGTAGAGCTTGTGCTCTTGTAACTACTGCATTTGGTTAGACTTGCATGGTATTCTATCTTCCCTAGCAAATCAATATGGGCTGTTTGGGGGGTTTACAATCCCTAACTCCCGTGATTCCGACCAATAATAAGGTCCGCCAATAGGTTTAGGTAAGAGACAAAGCATGCACATCGCCAGTTCATAGAATAGGGAGGAGTGGCAATGCGGATTTATCAGCTGTTGGATTATTTTTTCTAGGAGTGCCGCCAAATGGTGGAACATTTAATAACCCTTCCTGTAGCCACAAGATGGATCTACATTGCGATTGTCTAACTCCAATAGTGGTGCATTCCGGACTCGAAAAAGTTAGGTGAGACCGGGAGTATCATTAAACAAGACCCTTATGTTGTAAAATTAAAGAAACCCCTCCCGTCGATGCGCACACAGCAGCAGGAAGACGCGGGAAGTGGGTGACCACAAACTCAAAGTAGTTTTTGTAACCGGTTCGAATAAAGTTACTGCATTGGGGGCATTTGTTTGCTCTCTCAAATTTCAAAAGCAGAAAACCAGTGTACAGCGTCAAAGTTTTTACTATCAACAACATGATTACAGGCTCCCTCAGTTTCCTGTTGTACAGCATTAGCCTGCTGATATCTCTTTTTTTTGTGTTGAGATCTACCCCGACTATTATTACCTCTGAAGTTCTCAGAGTTATTATTATCTCTGCAGTTATTATTGTCTCTATTGTAATTGTTATCCTGGTTCGAATTCCAGTTTCCACGATTACTATCATGTTCACATTGATGCGAACATCTATTTGTTTGGTTCTGAGGTCTTCGGCAGGAATAACCTCTATTACCATATCCTCTTTTGAAATGCTTATAATTATTAGGGTGATCAGTAAAGAGTTACTTATCAGGTTGTCTCCAATTCTTCGAAGAAGATCTCACATGAAAATTGCTTTCATGATTTTGGACAGAAATTACCGCCTACTTCTTTCTATCACAAATTTTGTTGGGATCGTACGAGCAAAGTTTTGGCACATACGGAGCTGCCGAAGCAACTGGTAAACCTTCTTTCACCTTAGAGTTACCCTTGGTTATGTGTGGGTGCGCAGTTACGTATTGGCAACAGAAATCTTCCATTTCTTTTATTGTTTTAGGTTTACGTTCATGAAGGAAAGCAAGGAAAGACTCATTGACAGACGACATGACTTTGTCTCTAAGTATTAAGTCCATAAGTCCTTCATAAGTTTTTTCCGTCTTAGATAGTTCAACCCATCGTGAGAAAGTAATGCGTATTCTTGCAATAAAATCGGAGAATTCCAACTTCCATTTTTTGGGGTAAACAATGTTTTTTAAATTGTAGGACGATAGCCGTCTTTCGTTATAAGCTGATATTCTTTAACAAAGCGGCCCTGACAACCTCATAATTGTTCTTGTCAGGTTCATCCACCATATTTAATATACTTAGAGCTTTACCTGTCAGTATCCCTGATAACTGATAAACATATTTTGCTTTGTCTCTGTTATGAGCTGTACATGCTTGTTCAAATCTGTCCAGATAGAACATTATGTCATCACTGGAAGGACTAAATGTTGGTAACTTAATCTTAAAAGTATCATTTTTTAGCCTTACCAGAAGATGAACCCTTGTTTGAATCATTACCATTACTCATGGCTCGTCAAATTTCAATATTTTACAACTCTAAAGGCTAATGCGACCTTGTTATTCATGTTCCATTTTTCCTTTCCTCTCATCAGACTCTCTTTGTAATCTTCTTTCCTCAGCGGGAGTATCTTTTTGAAGTCTTTCAATTTTTCAGCATCTTTTTTAAAGTCTTTTATTTTTCCAGACTCTTTTTCGAGTCTTTTATTTTCAGACTCTTTTTTCAAGTCTTTTATTCTCAGCCCTCTCTTTTTGAAAATCTTTCAGCCTTATAGCATGGAGTTTTCTTTCCTCAGCTTCTGATTCACTTTTTTGTTTTTCCATTTCCATTTGGAATCTTTTTTCATCCACCTGCATCTGCAGTTTCTTTTGTTAAGCTTCCATTGCTTTATCATATCGAGCAGTTGCAAATTCTTCTAACTTATCACCAGTCTTCCCAAGCAATTTACCCTGCTCAATAAAGTGCTCAAATGTAGACATGTTGTCTAACATATGAGTCCAAAACCTGAAATAATTAACTAATTTATTTCAAACCTAAGTGTAACAAGTCTTAATTAAGCACTTGTAGATTCACATCACATTATATTATCCCAGTCTCTGTGGGAAACAAGTCTCCAATCAAAGAACTTGTATATGAAATATCAGCACTCAATTCTTGATCATAAGTGCACTTCTCATTCCATAGTGCACGACACTATTCATCATTCATTTATCATCAGTGTAGTAGTAACAGTGCATTAGCATAGCCCATTAACTAATTACTATAACTGTAAACAATGACTATGTAAACACATGCAGAATGTAAACATTGAATATGTAAACAATGCAAACAATGTAAACAATAACCATGTAAACAATAACAAAGATCAGCAACAATACAAAAACTTTCGCAGAAATCAACTAAAAATAAAGCAGAAATTAATGAAATATCACAAAAAATGTGACGATATCTGCGCTATAATTAAACAAAATACATGACACCACAGTGTATAAACAAAAATGTTGTATGAAACTAAATTATAGACAAGAGTAGGCTAACAAATACAAACAAATCAAAACAAAACTAAAGAATGCGAAATATAACGAAAACAATATTAAAACATGTCATCACAGCTAACATAAATAGCAACAGAAGTCGCTTAGCAAATTCCAGTATCGGAAATTTGCAAACCCTACAGAAAACGCTCACAATAGACGACCTCTATGACGTGGCATAATCTAACGGAGACACCACCCAACCGAGAACCCGCTGAAATATAAACATATAAATATACAAATAACATATAGACATATAACATATAGAATGAGATGATACACAGAAGACTCAGCAGAAGTATAAGGGCACAGTTTACATACAAACAGGCCACTTAACTTATAGGCTTCCAATCGTAGAACAGCAGAAAAAACGGATGTCAATCAACGTCCTAAAGAGCGAAGCTCCAACGATGATGGCACATCTGAACTGCTTCCACTGCTAACACGATGGTACAAGAGCTTCTGAAATACTGTGTGTTGAGTTGTTTCGGCACTTGACCTTCTAATCCAAAAGTAAGTTGATGGAAATCGGTACTTGGCCTTCTTCAGAAAACAACCCGTTTCAACCGGCACTTGACCTTCACAAAAACGACAGCACTGGAACCTTGACAGCAGCAACTTGCTTGACTTGCGTAAAAGATAACAGCAGTCCGAGTTATCCGGCAACATGTAACAACGCCGGGTACTGTCAAATTCTTGTTTCCGTCAAAAAGTTGAAATTTTGACTTTTACCGGGCAACGCCGAGTACTTTGAAAATTTTGAAGATGTTGACTGTCTTGAAGAATGTTAATTTCTTGAAGGATGCTGATGAATTCTTGTTGAAAATGAAGTGGGTAAGGGACCCCGTATTTGCTGGTACCAGAATCAAACCAGCTTATGGCCACCAAATGATGCGTGATGCCATATGATGATGGATGGTATCCGCATGTCTGGTTTTGTGTAGTGTGCAGATGTGTTCAGTCAAAAACAATGTTCATACAAAAATAACAGGGCAATCCACATAGGACGTCAGTAAACTCACGACGTATAAAGTCAATGATTCTTGAAACAGCCGTTGACGTTTTTCTTCATTATTTATTGTGGACGCCACAGTGACAAAATGGTTACGCGAATATGTAGGCACATCAAAACAGTCATTATCACAGCAACATTCAATACAGCAATAGACGGTAGACAGCATTACAATGATGAGTCAGATGCATGTTATATTTCATAGTGCTGTAAATGTAGTCAGGTGAAAAACTCCATCCTTTTCTATAACAGCCAGGAGATAACCAGATGTATGAGATCAGTTCACTCTCCTTAGTCTGACTTCAGCAAGACAGACACGTCTGCCGAAGTATAAATAATGTCCTCAAAAATATCCTCTAGATAATAAAGGTTTTCATGCAGCACAATACAGCGACATGTGAGCTGGGAAAACATCTCGTGACGACGACTTTCGAAGACAGGCTATGAATCGAAATCGCTCACGACCCAAAATCGATAGAGTTAATGAAAAGTCAATTTACCTTGCCTTCAGGAAATACACAGAAATATCACGCCTCCCGACATGTGGGAAACACTAGAGGTATTATCTCGAATAAACGAAATATCCATTAAGAGGACTACACATCCCTGACAGAACAAAAAATAGCGGAGATCCCCTCTTCAACGAGGCATCTCTTTCGCCATTCAAATCGCTCTCTCCACTAGTGGTGGGCGGAAACCGATCGACCAAAAAACAAGACCAGTCATGCGCAGTCCAGCGCAAAAAGACCACAGCTCAAAACTTAACTGCATTCAATACCAACGCGGGAAGACAAATGCTTACCGAGAAAAGTGACTATAAATTTCAAGCAGTTGTTGCCCTTGCGTTATAAAATAGATATTGTAATAAAACGATGTTGCGAGAATTTATCACGCAACAGTTATATATATTCTGCATTTCTGTATGGTGCAGAAACATTGACGATGAATAAGCATTTGGAAGAAAGAAAGAATTGAGGCACTTGAAATGTGGATATATAGAAGAATGGGGCGTATCTCATGGAAAGAGAAGAAAACAAATAAGGAGGTCCTAGAAAATCTAGGTATGAAAAAGAGAACTAATGAGGGAGATCAAAGTTCGGCAGCTAAAATACTTTGGCCAAATAAAAAAGCATAACACCTTGCAGAAGACCAAAATAGAAGGGAGAGGTGAAGGCATACGTGCAAGGAGAAGACAGCGCTATAAGTGGGAAGATAACATCAAGAGATGGACAGGAAAGAGTCTATCAGAGGGCACCACAAAGACAAGAGACAGAAGATGTTGGAGATCCATTACAGCCAACCTCCGTTGTGGAGATGGCAGCTGATGATGATGAGAACCTGCATGAAGCAATCGCCAGCATTTTACTGTTGTGGTTCGTGAATATATCATATTCCCATGCTGAGGTTGACATCCTCGTAAGGACATGTATAACCATCAGAAAGTTCAAACACGTTATATTCAAAGTATAAAATATATGTTACAGCTTACCCCAAACTAGTTGGAAACTCTAGACTTTTTGTTCAGTAGAATAGTCTTGGCAACTTGATAAAGATGCATCGAACACGCGTCATGGGATATTATTTCTATTATAGAATCACTTTGTGACTTTGTGAGTAGGTCCTGTATGACTACGGTTTCCGTATTAAAAGGTGGAGTTTCCTTATTATATTAGTCAAAAGGTGCTCCAATACTTGTTTTCCGTTCCTATAAGTTCAGAGTCCTAACTTCTACTATTTCCATGCTTTAGTCCGAGCTGTCTGCTTTGACGATTCTGGAATGCAGTGTTGTATGTCTAAAATGGTCGACGTTATCCTGTCCCTGTGCTGTGGTGATGAGATTTCCTTGCTTGTCTCTTACTAATGTAATATTGTTTGCACACTGTTTTCCGCTAATAATTTTAGTTATTTTATATACTGTGCTTTGTTCATTTCTCAGTGCTGCCACTTCTGCCTGTCTTGCATGATCGTCCAGAAATTTCCTTTTGTTGGGTCGGTTTTGACGTTTTACTTTCTTGTCCAGCTGATTGTACTGTTCGCTATATATTTCCTTTAATCTAGAAGAGTTTGCTTCTATGTTCTTTCTTTCCATCTCTTTTCTCATCGCTATGGTGTTTAATGATTCTGGTGTTATCCAATCTTGTCTCTTTTTTTCTTTTTCCTATTTTTTTATGTCATACATCATTGCCAGAGAATTTAAAACAGAGAGATCAATAGTGAGGAATAAGATAAAAAGAAAGTCAGATATTGATATGAGATGTAAAATTTATGAAGCAATTTTCGTGTCTTCAGTCCAGCATAACACATTACGTGTTTGGCGTGTAACTGGAAAGATGCTAGCAAAGCTTACGGCTGACTAGCAGAATTCACAAGATAGAACATCATACACTTCATACGTTACAAGGAAGATCTCGCCCGTGTTTGTGAATGGTAGTGGCGCAGCATTTTATTCACCTGTTTATCAAGTGCTCACGAGTTTATTCTATATATGAGTGACGTTCAAGTCAAACCGGGACTTTTTGTTCTGGAAGTACAGGAAGGAATGCTAGCGTGGTGGTACTACTGACAGTAGTATGTAACAAGTGTGACCTACTCGTATTACCGTTACCGTTATTACCGTTAGGTGGCGTACTCGTCACGGGTCAGTCCCTGATAGATAATGAAAATGGCGGACAACAGAGTTAGTGCACGTTGGGTGCCAAGACACCTTTCCGCTTTTGACCGGCAGAGAAGAGTTCAAGTTTGCACTGAGTTGAAGGATCGTTTTGGCAGGGAAGGCCAGAATTTTCTGAATCGCTTCATTACGTGTGATGAAACCTGAGTGCATCATTTTACTCCGGAATCAAAACGAGCATCCATGCAGTGGAAGCATACGGACTCACCACCACCCAAATAATTTCGGAAAATTGCGTCTGCTGGAAAAGTGATGGCGAGTGTTTTCTGGGACAAATGTGGCATTATTCACGTGGATTTTCTACCCCGTGGTGCCACTATCAACAGTGAAGAGTACTGTCGCATTCTAAGTGATGTGCATAACCATCTGCGGAAAAAACGGCCTGGTTTGATCAGAAAAGGCGTCCTGTTTCTACAGGATAACGCACGACCACATACACCGCACCGTGTGAAAATTACAGCAACTCGGGTGGCAGGTATTGCCACATCCCCCTTACAGCCCAGACCTCGCTCCGAGCGACTTCCACCTGTTTGGACCCCTGAAAGAGTTCCTGGGAGGTCAGCATTTTAGCACTGATGACGAAGTGAAGCAGGCTATCCTACGATGGTTCAGGAGTACTGACATATCTTTCTACGCTAAAGCTTTTCAAGCATTAAATAAACGTTGGGATAAGTGTATAAATGTTGCAGGGGATTATATCGAAAAGCAAATGGCAATTTCACTCCTACAAATTTGTTCTTTTAGTTTGGAGATCAATTGTATATAGAATAAACTCGTGAGCACTTGATAAACAGGTGAATAAAATGCTAATATCAAGTTCAACTCATTCAACAGATTACCGCCTGAGTCAAGTTAAGGCACGCCCAAGTTGATTCTCATATATATGTATATGTATATGTATATGTATATGTATATGTATATATATATATATATATATATATATATATATATATATATATATATATATATATATATATATATATATATATATATATATATATATATACATATACATATATATATATATATATATATATATATATATATATATATATATATATATATATATATATACATATATATATATATATATATATATATATATATATATAAAAAATATAAATATAAATATAAAATATAAATATAAATATAAATATAAATATAAATATAAATATAATATATATATATATATATATATATATATATATATATATATATATATATATATATATATATATATATATATATATATATATATATATATATATATATATATATATATATATATATATATATATATATATATATATATATATATATATATATATATATATATATATATATATATATATATATATATATATATATATATATATATATATATATATATATATATATATATATATATATATATATATATATATATATATATATATATATATATATATATATATATATATATATATATATATATATATATATATAAAGTTCAACTCAAAAGCGTATTCACTGAATCAAGAGAACATACTCATACGTTGATCAGTCTACCTACCAAGATCACTTAGTCACACGTTGATTCGCCAAGATATCAAGCTCAAATCACCAAGTTCAGTTACTCACTACGTCAATGCACAATGCATGAAGGGAATTTATCTGTTTTCATCGTTTATTGCGCGACATAAATTCATTCAGACCAGCTTCATTGCACAAAACTCACTTGTTACCTGAGGATCATTTCGTGAAGAACTCCAGTCTAGTCAGTGCCTTTCTGAGGTCACACATTTTCCTGAGAAAACTGTCAACTGGTTGTCAACGCTAGAGAGATTTCTAAACGTGGAAGGACACTGTATCTTCCAAGTTCTCATAACTACAAAGGTTTTCATCGTTACACCATCGTCATGGAGACAACCCACACGACATACCATACACCTAAATTGGACAGTATATGCATACCTGTGTATAATCATACAGTGGAGAGAAGTTGAGAGATACATAGACAGTGTAGATTGGACATCAGTGTAGTAACACTTAAAATATCACACCATCTTTTCACTGTTCCCAAAGGTTCACTCTCATATTTAACTAACTACATTATTTACATATAATCTGTGTGTGTGAATTGTCTGTCACCATCATCCCTTTTTATTTTCTACTAACCGTATATGTGTATATATTTAACTAATAAACTATATAGCCACATTGATCATTACCTAGTTCGTTAATGTATTACTCGTGCTGTCTGTGTAAAGTAAATATCTATAGGTAAAATCCTTCATTTAGATGAGGTTGGGGGTGTACGTGTTATTTTTGTGGCTCTCTCACACCTTCAGCCCTACTGCAGTATAATTTCTTTTTCTTCATTTTTCTCCCCAATCGCTTTTATTTGGCATAAATCATGCCTTTTTAATTCATTATCTTGCTCTATGCTGGATCTAGTAGTGTGAAGTCTCTAACACTCTACTCCCTACGGGCGTATCTGCTTTACGCGCAGAATTGTTTAAGTTCCGCAACGTAAATGCGATAATACTAGTTAATAATACCGGTCATACGCTTATCTTTTCTCTCAGTCTGACCATCTTTTGAAACGCAAAGGTCCAACATTTGACCCCA
The DNA here is from genome assembly GCA_024509875.1 of Oreohelix idahoensis. Taxonomy (NCBI): domain Eukaryota; kingdom Metazoa; phylum Mollusca; class Gastropoda; order Stylommatophora; family Oreohelicidae; genus Oreohelix; species Oreohelix idahoensis. Next base: position 7,966 of record JAMPIV010011076.1, on the reverse strand, counting down.
GGTGAAAAGCTGGTGGCAACACGGTCTCGTCCGATCGACATGAAAAGAACCCAAGATTGTCTGTCTGGGTTGCCGACGTCGGTGTCTGTTTGTCTGGCAGATTACACAGAGGGTAGATGCGTTCATCACTTTTTGTGGGACAATCCCTGGTGATTTGTTACAGATAATCTGTCTGGGTAGACACCTTGGCGGAAGACGTGTGGCTAGGCAAACATGGTCACATGTTGTGAGCCGGCGGAACTATTACCGCCTGATTTGAAAGAGGTCATGCGTTGGAATATTAAATGTAATATTTTAAAACACGTGAGGGACATTTTGAAATTAAACACCCCAACCCAGTGCTAAAGAGCTTACGATTTGATTAAAGTAAGAAGCCGGAATAAGCTATGAATCCTATTGGAACATCCGACGGAAGCACCATCTGTGATGTGAACTGAGAACTGCACATAAAATTTAGTGAAATCAGAGACACAGAACGGAGAGACTGCAGCGCTCGTCATATAAGCGACTCCCAGAAACCAGAGAGACATCGGACTTGGAATTCCTATAGTATAAGTGACAGATCGAAGTATTTGGGAAACTTAAAACCTTAAACAGTAAGCCCGCCTTTATAAATACAGAGACTGAAAAACTTAAGGGACCAATAAAAATACGAAGACTGGAAACCTAGGAATTTGATGACCCACCATAAGAGAAACTTTCCCAGACCAAGTGTTTTGCAGATTCACCCGTCATAAAAGGGATTCAAAATTTCCAGACCAAGTGATTTGAGAGCATATAACCTAAATTGCTCGTGTCCATTCTAACCTGCGCGAGGAGATTGTGTATTCCCAAAACTTTGTGGTAAGTGTAACAATATTTTTACAAATGTAAATTTGACATGTTTTCTTGCTCAGTGGTTATATATATATATATATATATATATATATATATATATATATATATATATATATATATATATATATATATATATATATATATATATATATACACACACACCTGGTCATATATTTACCTCTAAACAGAGATATACAATTATAAGAGGGAATTCGCTGAATTAACTCAGCTGGGGGCTTGAACGGACTAAAAACTATTGCTTAAATCCTTCACAAAAGGCGACGAACAGATGTAAGTTAACCATTGCACAGTTCTACGCCGCATGGTTCTTGACTTCTGAATTATCTTGTGAAACTACCTTGAGATAGAAGCATCGTTATCCTTCTATCTACAACTCTGCTAAAAGTAATCTTGTGCGAAGGTAGACACCTGTGAAGATCCATATTGGATACTCTTGAAAGTTGGCCACTGGTGGACCACTACTGCAGAGCTAAGTTGAGGCAAATCCGTGACAACCGGCTTCTTTAGAATCGAGGAACCCATAACAGTGTTATGAAGCTAATACCACTAAACACCTCTTGCTAGAATGCAAGAGATAGGATCAACACAGACAAAAGATAAAGGATTGCTGTACAAAGTGCAAAAAAGAACTAAATGTAGAGAATTTAATTTAAGTCTCTACAAGAAGTACAAAAACTAGTTAAACAATATATCATACAAACAAAAGAATAATCTAAAAGATAACAAAATATATACATACTCTGAGAGCAAAGTCATAGTTGTCTTATAATGCTAAAAGTATTAACAAAGCAATGTCACCAGAAAGGAATAACACAGCCCAGTGTCTCATAATGGATTTGGGAGACCCTTCTTCTTCCTAATTTCTGTTTCACTACGACAGTAATCCGTACATTTTGTTTTGATTTTATTGCGATTTTTCCGAGTCGCACTGTTACAGAGTAAATATTATCAAGGGGAAGTGATCTTGTAAATGTTAAGCAAATAGATTCGATTACGGGTTATGTTGCTTGGTTAAGCTGATGTTAAGTTAAAAATGTATTAGGGGAATTCCCTCGTGTGATCGAGAAGTTTCCAAGTGGCGAACACTGGTCAGTTCAAATCGCGGAGATGTTTTTTGCTGTTAACTGTCTTGAGCTGTGAGTAAGCTCGTGTGACTAGCCCATGCAATTATCGAGACTGAGTTGTGTTTTTTAAACAACCGAGTCTCGTGTCTTTTTTGGCGGGTCTAGTGTGTGAACTAATTGCATTCTGGTTTTGGGTACCGACGGGAGAGGTCGGTTCTACAGTGTGTGTTTTGAGAATGCCTGCGCAGTGCAAAAGTTATAAAGGCCATATTATTTGTGTAGGCCTATAATTTCTGAATTTATTGGAGAATTGTATTTGTGAGTATTTTTGATGAGGTAAGGATCCAGGACATTTGTTTGAATATATAAACGTCAAGATGAGTGAAGGCGAGATTACTGCAGATTGCCAGGGAGTGCAGTCTTGCGAGAAATTGCCGAAAGTATTCACCATTGATGTAGTTAGCACGGCGAGGATGATGTCCGTTGGCTAACTGGATCTATATGATATTTGAGGAGGCAATTGTTATTTTGAAAGGATCCACAGTTATATTAAAGCGCCAAGGTTGAGAGCGTCTTTGATGAAGCATATTTGAGAGGCCATCGTTATCATTGAGAGGATCCACACATACATTAAAGCGCCAAGGTTGAAAGCGTCTTTGATGAGGCATATTTGAGGAATTTATGGTGGCCAAGTCAGTCAGATCAGTAATAATAAGTTCATCAATAACTTAAAAGGAATCTTCACCACTATCTCCACGCACTGGCCCAAAATTTCTTCTTTACAGTGGTAACTTTCATTTCGGTTACACGCACCTTTTTCTTTCTCTGTCCACTGGAGCGAATATTTTGTATCTACATTCTTTCGCTACTTTCAGTATATTGTGTCTTGTCTGTTTATCTGACACTCCTTGTGGGTGATAATACTAAACATTTGCAGGAGAAGCTGAGAGAACATTATCGACAACCAAGTTGGTTAATCGCAGGCGCGGCCGATATCAGTACATAGATTAACACGTACATCGCCCAGCGCAATCTGCTTAATCACTGATAAGGCACAGGTGCCTCTCCGCCAAGGTTGTAAAGAGACGGATTTTGTGTGTGCTCAAGCAACAGATAAGACATTACTTTAGCAAAAGTAATAATTTTTACATCTGACACACTTTGTCGTGTGAGGTTACCGACCTGTTTGTGAGTTGGTACACAGGGAAATCGGATGTTTACAGCTTATTTTCAGAAAAGTAATGTTTGAAATTTTGCACTAGATGAGTCGTGCAAAATATTCAAATCAGATTGACTGATCGTTTCAGCCCAATAACAAACACAGTGGGGTAAGACAGTGAATATAACCTGATGCTTCAGTCAGTCAAAACTACTGTGAAGATCGCTTTCCAAGACACCAGACCTTGCCAGAGTGAAGCTTAGAATTCAGAATTCCATTTTATCAGACCGGACACCTTTTATTTGCGTATTTATCAGGACTTACAAAAACAGCCCAGGAAATCTATCATTTTAATAAGGAAAGCCTATGTCTGAGGAAACTGAAGGAAACACACCAAGTCAGAGAGGGAACTTATTAAATTAACGACCCCGAGTACACGTGTAATAAAGTAACTGCCAGTGCCTTTTATTCATCTGAGCAAAAAGTCTGAAAGCCAGGATTGGCTTATTGATGGTACCAGCAGAAAGTACTATCTCTGGAACCAGAAGGGAACAGTGTGTCGTAAAATACAATCTGTATGTACAACACGCTCACATATACCTCGCCAAATTTTCCCCAATATCTGAGATTTCACCAATCGAAATATATTATATATATATATATATATATATATATATATATATATATATATATATTATATATTATATATATATTATATATATATATATATATATATATATATATATATATTATATATATATATATATATATATATATATATATATATATATATATACGAGGGGCGTTCAGAAAGTAATGCACCACATCGTTTTTCTCAGCTAATAATGAAGATAGAAGCATGAAATTTTGCACACCTCAAATATGGCATGTGCCTATTGTGTGCACCAAATTGCACAGCAACCGGCCAAATAATACGGCTGCCCTAAACCGTTGAAATAGAGCGTGTTAGCAACTTGCGTTATAAACAGCGAATTGTGATAGAATTTCTCGTTGCAGAGAAGGAAACTGTTGTGAATATCCACAAGCGTCTATGTGATGTGTATGGAAGTTTTGCAGTCGACCGGAGTACAGTCAGTCGCTGGGTTCAGAGAATCAAAGAATCAGGAAGTAGAGATACGGAGCTGCTTGATCGGCCGCGCTGTGGACGTCCTGCCACAGCCACCAACGCAGAAATGTTGAAATGCGCTGAGGGCATTATTCTTACTGATAGGCGAATCACTACTCAACAATTGGCCTTACAGCTGTCAGTCAGCATTGGTAGTGCAAATGCAGTTATAAAAACTTTCGGATTTTCTAAGGTTTGCGTTAGATGGGTTCCTCGAAGTCTCACAAATGACCACGGAGTGCAAAGGAAAGCAATTTCTTCTGAATTGTTGGAGCGTTTCAATGCTGATGGAGAGAACTTTTTGGCAAAGATCGTTACAGGTGATGAAACCTGGGCACATCATTTTGAACCTGAGACAAAAAGACAGTCAATGGAGTGGCATCATCCGCAATCACCACGAAGAAAGAAATTCAAGACAATTCCTTCAGCTGGAAAGGTCATGATCACTGTCTTTTGGGACATTGAAGGTGTGATTCTTGTGGACGTTATGCCAAGAGGAGAGACAATCAATTCGCAAGCTTACATTAAGACATTGAAAAAACTCAATCAACGTTTTCGCAGAGTTCGGTCGCACAAGAATCCAGCAGACCTGCTCCTCCTTTACGACAATGCGCGCCCTCACACAAGTCTGGCAACACGGGAAGCAATCACCAAATTGGGTTGGACTGTACTACCCCATCCACCCTATAGTCTTGATCTGGCACCCTCTGATTTTCATCTATTTGGTCCACTTAAAGATGCACTCCGTGGGACAAGGTTTGAAGATGATGAAGGAGTGATTCATGCAGCGAAGAAATGGCTACATAATCAAGACAAAATCTGGTACGGGCTAGGAATACATGCACTTGTTTCGCGCTGGCATAAAGCCGTACAAGTTGATGGGGATTATGTTGAATAATACTGCTGTTTACATGACATATCCATGTATGTTGTGTATAAATTTCATGCTTTTTGAATAAACAGCTCCTAAGAAAAACTATGTGGTGCATTACTTTCTGAACGCCCTGTAGTGAATTTCTAAATACAATATCTAAATTAATATATATAAATATAGGGCATAAAGGCAAAATAAGAAAGTATAAAAGAATTTCCTACTAGAACTGTTGGTATCGCCTACGCCTTCAGATTATTATTTGCTAACGAATAGCCGAACAAAACGGTACCCAACTTTTTCAAATTCGTCATTGACATAATCACTTTTCCTAGTTCTAAGAAAATATGTGCCTAAAAATGCATTGTGGAACGAGGAGGGGAAAGGGTAGATGAAATGCTAATTCGTTTCCCATTGATTTTAAACTAAAAGCCAATACTAGCACAGGGGCAAGCCTTGCCTTCGGGGTTTCCCCAAAATACGAGGAAAAAGTTAGAACATGTAGACAACTCGTGTCACAAAAACAACCTTAGCTCTTATTTCAAAGGACGTAATTATCACGTAAATAGAGAAGACAGCACATGGAAAAGAATTGAACGTGTAGTAGACTAAAAATAGAAAACACTAACTTACAAAAAAAAAACTGTGTACTTCTGAACCAAGCCAACTAGTCCCATATAAATTGTATATTCGTGTACCTTAGGACTTGTTGACAAAGAATATGGTAATAGTTACGCAAATAGTCCATTAATTAACTAATTATAGCCATAATACGATAGTGGATCCGACCAGACTGTCAAGTAAAGATCATGCCTGCTTATAATTTTTTATGGCACGTTTTTGAAAAAAACGACTTTGGGGGTAAATGAGGTTAAAAAGTACGGGATATTTGATTGGGTGGATTTTAAAGGAAGGCGAAAGTATGATTGGTTGACCTAAAACTAAAAATATAATTGCCTTGGAAACATATTGGGAGTTGTTATTTGAAACGATAGATTCAAAAATAAATGTAAACATGGTCCCATTGGACAAAGCAGTAGATACTGGTACGAAACGGGGACTGTTCACTGGCATTTCAAGTAAATTTTGTGCAAAGCAAGATCGATGAGAGCAGGCGGAGAATTTTCTAACATAGGAAAAGCCTGGACATAGGGCAGATCGAAAATGTGCCATATTCTATTGCCTAGTCATCGTTTAACTTGTGTTATTTCCTTGCATCTGTGGTAAGATTGATTTTCTTAACATTTTATTTAAAATAAAATTTGAATGTGAAATACTAACATACGACTGTAAGTAAGTGAGTCTATGGCAGACTCAAAACAGAGTCTAGAGATTGATCCAGCATATGAAAGACTATCAGAGAGGTGTAGACCAACTAAATTATATAGGATTATCATCAGGAGCATAATACCTATCCTATTGTATGGACAACAGATTATTGCTGGAATTGCAGAGGCGTTGTAACTATTAGAGGAGAGGAATACTGGTATACCTGGTCACATCAAAAGAAACTGGTGAAAGGGATTGTCGTAAAGAGCTGATCTTGCATGTTTGTTTGTAATGTGCCTGTACTGGTTGTTGAATAGTATTGTAGGCTGTTGATTACGAAGGAGGCATATCCTTCTGATTTCAGAGGGTTTTGGTTGCTGTCAATAACTGGTGCCAGACTACAGTGGGCCGATATATTCATGCCACAGTCTTGCCTTTTTCGGAGACAACTGTAAACCACCATCATTCTTGAAGAAGTGGGAGCTGAAGGTTGTCGTTCAGCGAAGTGCAGGAAGATTCCTACATCATATTACAAAGATAGGTGCATGTTTCGGCACCTGATCGCTCAACTAACATTATATTAAGAAAAGAGACTGGAAATAGTGATATATAAACATTCCATCAGTGTCCATAAAAACTTACAAACAACATGCAGAGATGATGATAGTAAACAATCAACCAGTGTATACTAGAAGTCACCTTAGTTAGACAATACAACTACACCCTTATATAATAATATGTGTATTATGGTCAGAAGACCCATTGTGTAAATTGATTGATGTAATTAATTTCTATGATTTCACTTTGATTGTCAGTCCTGATTCCAAATAAATCAGATTCAGGACAATAAATTGAAAATATTAACTTTACCAAACTTTCAACCACTGACTTACTAAAGATAGTCTTTTAAAGTGTAGTTTGTATGTGATTGTCGTGGTAATGTTGTGTTGTATTAGATAATAAAATAATTTGTGTAATTGTTTATATGTTTAGTTGGTTAATGCAACCTTACACTAACATTTCATAACCCTAGACACCAAACGAAGTCATCTTACTTTCTATCTAGAATAAGTCTGAATGGGATCATAGTGGTGGTAGTAGAAAGGTACCCTGGAAATTTACTCTAATATTTATTATATTCAGGGACCTTCACAGCTGACCTCATTCAGTACACTAAGATTTCTTTACAACAAACTGTATTAACATTGAACCCACCACACACCCCTCGTATATATATATATATATATATATATATATATATATATATATATATATATATATATATATATATATATAAATATATATATATATATATATATATATATATATATATATATATATATATATATATATATATATATATTGTTACGCACAGATTTTTCTGAGGCAATATATGTATTTACCTGTTTTGATTGTACACTTTAATTTTGTAATCCAAGGTGCATAACTCTTGATTAGCGGAGGTTTCATTTTACAATTGTTGTTACCTTCTCTTGTGTCTTAACCTGACCGTCGGTTTATTATTAGACCCATGTCTGGTTGTTTCCTTATATGGCTAGAATATGTCATCTTATCTTAGAATGTTTGTAACCTGAGTTGAGGTTTATTCTCTGACCATA